>CM057158.1:7310027-7567527 GCA_029962745.1 Echinometra lucunter
GCCACAGTGTGGACTGTGTAGTATTACATTATATTCTCTTGATAAAAAATATATATTTCCCTCTTTGCCTTTTTTTTGGGCACATTTCTTGCTTATTTTGCCAGTATTGGCTTCAATTTATTAATCATTTAATTCCAGCTTCTCCTTTGAACAACACAATCATTCAAGGTTCATGAATTAAAGTCTCCAGCTGAAGGGCAGGTACTGAAGTCGGCAGTCCACCAAAGTGGAAAACTTGCCTTGATTACTTTAGACTTAGTGTAAAAGTGGTGTTAAAAATAAGTTAAAGTTTCAGTTATTAAAAGTGGAGCTGGGCCTTTTTCCAAAAAAATGGCTTACCTCTGAGTCTGAGTCTGAAGTTGTTATATCAAGTAAGAGAGTATGAAGACAATGAGATAGGATTACATTAAAGAATACTGCTTTATGTCCTGTTGTTCTGCTTTGTCAAAGGAAAACCACACTATCAGGAGACTTGACCAATAAGGGTGTGGGCTACCTAATGTCAATAACAATTGGATAAGACTTTCTGTGCACTTGAACAGATACACAGGTACTTTGAAAGAGTCACCGGTGTAGGAGTAAAATACCATATTTGGGGAGTGGGAAGCTCATGCCTATAATCACAGAAAGAAAATGAATGAAAAGATATGTAAAGAAATTAGTTAAGAAGGAGAGAGAGAGAGAGAGAGAGAGAGAGAGAGGGGGGGGGGGGGGGGAGGAGGAGGGAGAGAGAAGGGGGACATAAAAAGAAGATGGTAGGACATAGGAGTCATTCCGGTACTTTCCATGATCCCTATAAATCATGTTGATTTGTGTTACATCTATGTTGTATTACTTTGTATTCCATCTCCTTAGTAAGAACCCCCCTCCCCCCCCTCCCCCGCATGTTGCTCCCTGGGTAATTAGACTCTACAGTGTATACCATAGTATGAGAGATGTACAGTGTATCATGTTTGTAGTTATGAAATAAGAAAGATTCTCCCTTTGTTTGCAGGTAAAAGAATTTTGTTAACATTATCTTGAACATTTGAGGGAATGTGATTGAAGTGAATAGAAATTGATAAAACTAAAGAAAACTATGATTTGTTACAAATACATAAACTTTGTAGGAACTGTTTAAATGTAACATCCTCACATTTCATTGAGGCTGGTTATATTCAGTATGATTTTGATATTCCCCACTCTCTACCAGCACCACTGTTGTGGAGTGGTAAATGATATTGCTTTCCCTCCTCTATTAATTCCCAGACTAGATTGATAATTTGCATATATATACCTCAAGCAGCAAGCGACAAACATGTATTGTGTTATCAATTAAGTTTCAGTTCATGCACAGATGGCCAGAGCTGGAAGTCCCAGCCAGACAGCCACAGGACTGCTCCAAACCAATATTGGTGATTAATATTAATGATCACTGCTGCTCATTAGCATAATAGATGCTCTGGCTGTGGGTAATGCTGTGATAAATTATGCGGGCTGGCATGAATGAACGCACAAGGGTACACGCCCCCTCTGCGGCAGTCGGCTGTTTTGCCATTCACATGTCTGTGGTGTAGTACTCGGCAGCTCACAAAGCATCGTGGCGTTTCACAATGAGGCATGTGCAGTGTCCATGCTTTGGCCAAGCTGTTCCATGCTACCATGTGGAAAGCCATCTCTCTCGTCATCTTCTCCAATAAGCTGAACCCCAGTCTTTCTTGCGAAGAGCCATGAATCATTTTTCTTTCCAGGAAAAATTGGATTGTTTGAGAAGGTTTAGAGCTATCCTTTGCGCTTCATTTGTAGTGAGCTTGCGGTATAATATGTCCATATTTGGTTCTTTGTTTTCTGATTATAATGCAGCTTCTCCATTCCCATCTCTCTCTTTCCCTCTTCCCCCATTCCTAAATTTTGACCTTTGACATGATATCTTAAAGCCCTCATCACTCATGTGCAGATTGAGTCGGTAGTCTGTTGTGTCTTGCAGACAATATAACGTGCAGCTATTATAATTAGGATGCATTAATTCATATACTGGTACATATCTTCTTTTTTTGCAATTTTCTGTTTAATGTATTACTGAGAAGTGACAAATTTGACATCTTTTGATATATTTTTTCATCTGAATCCATGAAAAGAAGAAGGTCCATCAAGTGATTTTTCTTCATTTCTTAATGCTTTAAAAAGTGTTCCACTAAGATTTGCTACTTTATTAGGGATTGTAATGTAAAAAAAAAAGGGTGCTGCATAAAATATGTAGATTATTTTTTTTAAAGCTTGCATTAATTTCAAAATAGGATACATGTAGTATCTTTGTTACTTTAAGGGGTGTGGTATATGTAAGTTTAATCTTCAGGTCAACTTAAAAATAGAAATTGATATTGTCTTTGAAGTGTTATTTGTTTGTTTGTGTATCATGGGACAATGAAACAAATAGATATTTGCCTTGGCGTGGGAGTGTGTTAATGTGTCAAGGAGACTCATTAACACTCCCACGCCATAGAGCACTTTTTTAGTAAGGGTTGATTGTCCATTATGCAGATCTTATTACTACATGTATTTCATAAATCTTCCTGAATAAAATGAAGCAATTAAACAATAGTCGTATTCTATAAGAAATTTATGCTTTTCATTTGTAAGTTGATATCTAGGGTTATGATAGAAAATGATTTCTTATTTAAGAAGACAACAACAACAAAAAAAACCAACTCATTACATGGCTTTTATTGTTTCATACATTTAAAATTATGGGGAAAAAAACAGCTTGGTGCTTTCAGTATAATTTTTCAGAATCATGTACACTTATAGCAGGCCTTTTAAATTACAAATAGATTTTTATAGATCAACTGCTGAACTAATGATAAAATGTTCGACATAACTTTTTAGATAAAAACATGATTTAGCGATAAAACAGCAAGAAAAGTCACAGCAATAAGATGGTTTAGAAATTATGAAAACATGCACCATCAGTAAAAGGACAAGTAGGGTGCAACATGTTTCCTGTATTTATTCTGCAAGTTGCGTATGTAACTCTATTGTTGAAAGCCATAAAAACTAAAAAAGACTGAAATGAGGATATTCCTGTAGAATGAAAGCCTGTGAGACGCACTGCCCATTAGACTTGAAGCCCACAAGACCGAGAATGTTGGTCTCATAAACCATTAGAACAGTTGTCTGCAGGCCTGTAAGATAGACCTGTATGTTCCTAGTGATGTCTTTCTTTTGTGTTGTAGGTTTCATGGGATGGGAGAGGGGGAGAAAGTTTTCCTTCATTGGTACTGTAAAAAAGGTATTGTGGAATTATAACCTAAAATAACACTAAACCAAATAATTAAGCACAAAAATACCTACATAGCAAAAGACTAATGCTTGTATTGTAACTTTACATAGGCCTTTAGTACATTTTAAATATATATATATTTTTTTACACTGTTTGAATGCAGTGTTTTACACTTGCCAGTCCTGTTGATATCCATGGAAACTAAAATGTTGTAGAGAAGTTCACATGTTGTACATTTAGAATATGTTTCACCTTCAAATGTGAATTCATTTTAATTGTGCACACACCAGCTCAAATTATTCATCAAAATGCAGTACATTTCAGTCAGATTGAAACAACCCCCCACCCCCCCCCCAAAAAAAAGAACAGAAAATGATTTTTAGTCATGTGAAAATAATTGTGCAGACAATGAAAATCCTTGGTCATGGAAAGACTAATGCTGTCAGCATCATAGAACACCATGAATTACCTTTCCAAAACTGATATTTTTTTCACTCAGTTTGTTTTTCATAATGTGTATGGACCTTGAAAGCAAACTGTTGAGCAAATAATGATTTAGGTACAGAAAAATATTACGGATGAAGAGGAAAACTCCACTGTACTGATGCAGTTTCACATATTAGTTGGCGTGGATGCTCATTAATGCTGTTTGAACAGCCCTCGTTTGGGAAGTGACGATGCTTGTTACGTTTGCATAGAAAATGAGTTCTATTTTTAGCTTTCATTGAGCGATTCTCGCCAATCTCTCTTTCTCCCCTAGCCGGTCTGTTATACTACTACCACCATATGCATGGTATGTGCTGAGCATTCAACTTTCCCCAATGGGTTGTGTATGGAATAGAATCAGGGAATGGCATTCTTCTTACTAAAAAAAAGCCTGAGCTGTAGTTTTAGGAGGAGGTCATTATGTGAGAGAAAATATAGTTTACAAGAAAATATAGTTTACCTGTACTTCAGTATATTGCAGTCATTGGGATTGTAGGGGTCTGTATCATACAGGTGTTCTTTGATTTTATTTCATTAATTTATTCTCACTTGTGGGAGGTAACACACGATCACTGTCAGACTCAGAGAGAATTTTTTTTTTAAATTGGGGTTCATATGATTACATAATATTCAAAGCATTACCCACATTCCCCACCATTATCACTTGGTAAGTAGGTGTGAAAGTGAAGGAGAAAGTAAAAGTTTGATTTTTTTCTCTCTGTCCAAATTATGAAATTATGAGTATAATCATATTAAAAGAAATTCCTAAAAACATCAGTTATAAATGATATGAATCCAATATAATCCAAACTGATGAAGTCTCAAAGATACCTGTATTTCAAATAGCACTTTTTCTTGCATTTACAAATCACTTCACACATTTCTTCCTGGTTAAGGCAATGTAGCCATATTTAGACCTTCTTTTCATACAGAATAATTAAGCCGATAAATTGCATTTATGCTTGAAATTTACCTGTTTGAATTGAGAACAAGAGCAACATTGGAAACATACAAGTGCAGATAACATGTTTTAAATAAATTATTCAGAAGAGAAACACATTGTAGTGTTGCAACTGTTGCACTGCGGGTCATTGGATGTGTATAGTGGAAATGCACGAAATGCATTTCCCATCCTAGTTCATATAAAATCTAAATACCAAGGGTCAAGCAAGGCCTGGGAATCCTGCTATTTGCATCGTCCCTTGTTAGATTACGGATCATTAAAGATCTCACCATCAAGAAACCTGGGAAAAAATAATGAGCGGAAGAAAACAAACATGCAATATTTTCCCTCAGTTGCATGTATTATGTTCAGTATAGGTATACTACAAATTGAGACTTTTCTTCAGTTTTGTCAGCTTTGTGTGTAACGTAAATGTACAACATGAATATAAGACTAAGTTTGCATTAAATGTGTGTGCAATATGTACATGTACTTAACAAGGCCGTGAAGTAATTCATGTAATGGTGCTTACGAGTAAGGTTCCTTTTTCTGAGACCAAGTTTATCATTTTAGGAAATCATACGAAGTTTGGTTACAGATAATATTTATCCATGTGCATTGTGAACCTGCATGCTGTGCTTGCATTTGTGTGAATGGACTCCCCCAAAGAGAGATTTTAATTCATATTCAAATCTCCCTTTTTTTGATGTATTATGAATGAACTTATACCATTATTACAAGCATTGATTATGATTCAGACAAGTAGAAATAGATCTATTATAGGAGCCACACCCAAAGGACCCAAACTACTATGCATGCACCATGTATTCTTTTCCCTATGAGCATTGAGGCATGAATATTTGAAACCAGTGTCCCAGAACATTTGCACTGCTCTATAAATCACACAATTTGGGATTGGGCAAATGATACGCCACTGTACATTTATCTTTTATTGCAGTCAGGGGTATTCTCTGAACATGCTGTGGTTTTTCTTTTTTTCCAAAGCTGTATCATTTCCCATTTTCATGTCTCCAGACACATATATCCCAATGATTTGGGATTCACTAATTTTTGTAAAGATTTTGAAAGATTAGAAAGATGTAAAGAATCCACTAAGGTTTTGAAAAGATGACCAAGCCACCCTGAAAGCTGTCGAATGTGAAATCAGTTTGAAAAAAAAAATGATTTAGATATTATTAAATCATTTCTATATGCTGGACCATTCCTATGGAGTAAGCTCCCACTAGATATTCATAATCTATCCTCTCTCAGTAACTTCAAGACCTCACTAAAAACCTGGTTATTTAGACAAGATTTTTCATTATCAAATGTAACCTTTATCTCTTTTATCATATTTCGTCTGTTTTTACAAAGTGATGGATACAAGATAAATCGCAAATTTTTCAGTTTTGATTTTTTTGCATTTCTGGACATCTTTCACTGAAGGCCCCGTCACATATTAGGAATAGAGCTAACGAATGCCTATCGAACAGCTATTTTTTGGAAAAGTCCAGATACGCTCAAATATGCTCAAATTCTCGGCCACAATAGGGTTCTATATTTTTGAACATGTCCAAAATAGAAAATTGGCTCCAGCGTATGTCTGCGAACACCTACGAACAGCTAACGAATACCACGTACGTCAAACGTGTCGCGCACGAACGGCAACGAACACGAACACATGTCCAAATTTTCGAATATGTTAGGCATTCGTTGGCTCGATTTGCTAATATGTGACGGGGCCTTAACGTCTTGAACCTCAAAGAGTTTCAGACCGTAATAATGTCTAATTACGTAACTATGGCAATGATGTCGACAAGAAAATACCTAGTAAAAGGATTTTCTGTTTTCATGAAGTGACGGCTTTCAGCTGTCTGGTATGTTTTGCGTGTGTGGCTGAGTTCCGTCACTTCGTGAAAAAAAATAAAAGAGCTCATCTTTGATTTGAATACGTGATCGCGCACAATTAGGTCAAATGCGCGCTCATCAAGTCCCATTTGTTTAACAAGCGTGCGGCTGAGATCCGTCACTTCGTGAAAACAAAATCACAGCGGGACCTTGAATTTTGTGTTTTCATGAAATGATGGCAATGTTTACACCTTGTTTTCTTCTAAAATAGATGTTAAAAGGAAAATGTGATTTTTGTAACATTGTATTAGTTTGTGTTTGTTTGATTTTATGAGTGTTGGGCCCTACCTCAAGTGTCTGTTCTATGCTCATGAACTTGTTGTTCCCAGAACACTACAACACTGACTAAAGAAATGGAAAAAAACAACAGCAACAACAGAACCAACTCCCCCCCCCAAAAAAAAAAAAAAAAAAATTAGAATGTGTATATATAGATTGAAAGAAATTCAGCGTAATGTGCCTCTTCTCAGTTGAGTTATTGTCAACATTACAGTGTGCATTTTTGTTGGATAAGTCATTTCGGTACATGGTTAAAAGAGAACCCCCACTTTTATTCCCTTTTGGGGTTCAATGTCTGTACATATAACTCGCCTGGTCTTACAATACAACTGTATTTTGTCTACCATCAGTTACGTATAGCTTTGTGGAGTCCAAATCAAGTGGGGAAAGACATACATGTAAGCTTCTTATAAGGAGAATAGTGTGATCAACCATATCAAATGCGTTTTGTCTTTCATTCAGTTGCTTCTTTAATCTTTTACTCTGCAAACAATTCAATTCATTCTCCTCAACCAGTCTTGTTTGACATTATCAAAAGAGCAATAGAATGCTATGGCCTAAATCCTGTCTCTTTCTCACTAATGATATTGTTGAAACATTACCCATTCTTACTTAAATGGTTGAAAATGTACTTAAAAGTATTTTTGCTGTAACAATATTGAAGTTTGGGGCAATATTGTCCCATGTTATCCATTGCCCCTTTTGAACATACATACATGCATGTAGGTATTATTGTAGGACATTTTCTTCATCATTCATCAATTTCTATGATTTTGTTTTCATCATTATCTAATGAACTTTTCTCTCTCTTTTTCATTTGTATAGGATGGCTCTTATCTGGCTGAATTCCTGATTGAGAAGGGTTATACAGTGAGTATAAGTTTCATGAAAAAATATTTCTTGAAGTCTTTATTCTAAGTGCACTTAGTAGAATCTCTTGCTTTTGGTTCTCTCATCTCAAAAACTCTGTGGTCTCTAACCTCAGAAAGTCGTACAGAAAGTTGGAAATCATTGATTTGAGAATCAACGTAATTTTACTTGCAATTGAATACGAATGACAGCCCTTGCTAACTCTATTAGCTAGTCACCACATGTTGCAAAAATATATATATCATTTACTGTTAGGTATTTCTTTTTGTATGATTATAAGTTATGTTGTTTTACATATCCACATTTTTATTTCCTTTTCTGCTTATTATGCCTCCCTCTCTATCTCTCTGTTTATTTTGATGTTTCAGGAATTGCTCCTGTAACAAATGTATATTTGTCTGAACTTATACATACAACATACACTTTAGGTTCATAGGATTCTGGGAGAGCTTGTACTTCCAAGGCAGGGCTTGTCAGACTTGTCACATTACATCGTCTGTTGTGCCCCACGGGAGCGTAGACTCTGTGTCGAAGTATGCGAGTTGATGCCCTTTAGGCTCTGAGCATGTGACATAATTTGTCATATTGTAGTTTGACCATGTTTCACAACCAACCCTTTTAACCATACTTGTTTTTTTATGTTCATAGGTCCACGGAATCATTAGGAGGGCGAGTACCTTCAACACTGGACGCATCTCACACCTCTACAAGGACCCAAAGACACATGAAAGTGGATGTTAGTATTGATTAGGAGCTGTGGAGTCAAGAAAGTGATGGACCAAAACATGTTGTGGCAACTTCAGCCCTGGCCTTTATTTTGCGAAAGATATGTGGTCAAGGTTAAGGTTGCGTAGGGTATTAGGTTTGATTTTTAGATTTATGTTAGCATCGTCACTGAAATTTGCATGAGGTTAGGTAGAATGCTGGGCCCATGTTTGAAGTTAGGGATTTGGCTAGTATGTGTGTAGTTCTGAGAAATAGATTGTGGAGCTCTTGCCACACTCACTTGTGTCGTACATTTTGGCATTGTCTTCTTTACTGCGTATGTGGGAATTGAAGAAAGTAGACAGTTGTGAAGAAAAGGGGGTAGATTCTAGCACCTTTTTTTTATAGAGAAGAAAAGTTTCAGCATTTGAATGTGAAGAAAACATATTCTGCTGAGTGTAGACAGGCTTTGCTTTTTCATAGAGTTTATACCCTTCTTGTTCTCAAGACATTAGATGTGTAAGGAGAAATACTGGAATGAAGGGCAGAAGATTTTAGCACCTTCTCAGACAAGGGTGTTATATGAAAAGGTGTTATATCACCTGTAAGGAGCAGTAGGATAGTGACACTTTATGAGCAAAAGGTGTAATATTTTGATACCTCTGTGTAGGTGTAAGATTCTATCACCAATTTAAAGAGAATGTGTTTTCATTTGTGCTCCTTGTAATATAAGGGTGTTAGATTCCTGTACCCTTGTTGAGAAATTGTTTTTCAGATAGTGTTTTTTTGTTGTGGTTGTTGTTTACTTCTGAGCAAACCAACTTCAAAGCAGTTCCTCCTTTTTGCATTACTGATCACCAACCAAAACTCATCCAGGGCCATTGTAAAGACCCAATGTCAGATCTAAACCCAAATACTGGTAGAGGTGGACTGTTTTAAGGCTTGTTCACATTGAAGCTGTACACCCCCATGGTAAACCTGTGTAATTTTTTTGCATGTAAAGCAATGCTATATGAGGGGACAAAAAAAAAAAAAAAAAAAAAACCTGCCAAGGCAAAAGACATCTTTTTTGCCTCCTGACTGCAAAATGGGGCAGACCAATCAAATTCTTATTAAGTTGGTGCAAAGCATGATGTCACAAGTTTGCCTGCGCAAATTTTGGCAAAAATCTCTTCTATTTAGCGTGAACTATTATTGATGCGTTAATGCACATCTCGTTATTATAAGTGGTGCGGTAGAAGCAGGAAATGCTGGTGTTTTCCGCAGGGGTTTGCCACCAGGTAGTTGAATGAACCTGTATTTTCCAGGAAAGACAATTCCGAGTTTTGGTTATGACCATAAATGTATTTTCTTACAGAATCACGTGAACCACAGTGTTTTGTACGGCACAGCAGGTAAATGCTATGTGCTGAACATTTTAGATATATTCAGGTATATATTCATAGCAAGGTTATGACGATTGTAAGATATGAATATGAAGCTTTTTTCCCAACCCATGTGCAGAACAGACTGCCAGAACTTATTGCTTCCTCTGTTAATGTGAGTTATGCTTTTCAGTGCATGTGATTTCCAACAGTATTTGGTGAATTATGCATATTTTGCTGATCTAAACAACCCACCGACAGCATGATGAAAAAAAAAATATTCCATGTTTCCTTTACCATCAAAATATTCCATGTTCCCTTTACCATAAAAATATTCCATGTTTCCTCTACCATCAAAATGGAACTGCACTGTTAGAATTAATTCTAAAGCTTCAAGCAGAGACATGTTAAGAGAATCCCTGCTTCAAGCCAGGACAGCCATTTGAAATCCTCCCCTATCCTCCCTGTAATCCCCCTGCTGAAGCAAGACTTTGGACAAAGGTCTCAAGATAAATTAGACAAAGGTCATAGACAAAGCCCATTGCCAAGAAGGAGATTGATACAATAGCCATCCTGTCAAGGTCAAAGGCCATTGAAGGGGGAAAGATAAAAGGGAGAGGGGTCTCTTGGAGGTGTTAATTATAGAGAAGAGGGGTTATTAGGGGTGTTGTACTATAGATACAGTACCCTGATACCCACATTATTATACTGCTTGAGTCATTGCCAGGTATTCTCTCTCTACAGACAGTTGTTTCTGAAGAGATTGGCAGAATAATGCTAGGAGAAAGAGGCCATGTATGTTACCTATCTTTAGGTACACATCACGGAGTCACGCTATCATGGGGTCAGTCTAGGAAATGTTGAAGTAACGAGGAGTTTTGCTTTATCTCATTGTGGAATGAATGTCACAATTTTAGGTCACTGTGAATTTTCAAGTTCATGTGCCCCTTACTAACTCCACCCTCGGGGAAAAGTGAGGAGCTGGAGGCCCCCCCCCCCCCCCCCCCCCCCCCCGTCACTGTGAATATTAAAAGTTCATGTGCCCCTTACTAACTCCACCCTCAGTGAAAAGTGAGGAGCCGGAGGCCCCCCCCCCCCTGCATTCTCTAGTACTTGTGAATTTTAGAGGGTCATTTGGCCGCTTGCCGCCATATGACACCCCCTGTCAGTACTGAGACTTGTTACAAATCAGAATGATTAATTACACAAGCTGCTGGATCCATAAGGCCCCACTCTTCTACTCATGTAAACTTCTTCAGATACACAATCTTTCAACCTGGAAATTTTTGTTTCAACTCACTAGATATAAGCTACCCGACCCCATGTCTTCTTTGTTTGTAATGAATTATTCCTATTAGGCACGACAAGCCATTCTTATCACCTTCCATGAACAGTTTTTTCACACGGTACAATTATAGCCACTGGATCGTTATAATTGTGGAATAATCTCCCAACAGACTTGACAATACCAGCTCATGGTCTTCAAACATTCCTTTTAAACACATACCTTAAGCTCTAATATGATTTACAAAGTAAAATAGACTGCTCTTAGGGGATCTATAAGTTACAACTGAGCTTATTTTAATAGATTCCCTCATATTTCACCACAAATGTACTTCTCTGATTTCATTTAAAACACCTTCCAATTGTATTTATATTTCCTTGTGTTACTTTGACTGTTATTATTACTCTCATGGACTGATGGAATTGTATGTATATGATTTTTTACATCTCATAGAACAATTTATTCATTTTTATTGCTTATGATATATCATGCAATGATTGTGAAATATGAAAATAAACTAAACTAAAATTGAAAACTTAAATAAAATTGTTGGTAATTGAATAATATTTAGCTTCTATTAACATTATTCACAGTTAACCTTGAAGCCAAATTGATTAAATTAAATGATAATAACAACTGTTTGTTGAAACTTACCGTGAAGTAGGCTAGGAAGATAAAAATCTTATGGTTACAGAATGTTATTGAAAGGTAGAGTTGTCTGCTCATACTCCACAGTAAATTCAAAGAGTTTGCTGTAAGGATGATGAAAGAAAATTCTAGAGGGATGTATATCCACATTTAGAATTTCAAAAACTATTGCAAAAGTCCACAAAAATCTCCAAAATAATGTCAAAGATGATAAAAAAAATGATGTTGAAGTTTAAATCTAGGATAAGATTTAAGCATTCTCCAAGTTTGATAACAATCAGATGGTGGTAGCTGAGAATTTATCCGCTTATGGCTCCGTGCTGTTGATCGGGATAAATTCTTGATGAATTCTAATCCAATCTGTGAGAGCTTCCAACTTTTATACTAATCTTACACCCCCGGAATATTTCTGTTTCCTCCTTCCTTTTCTTGATGAAAATAAGGTCTAGCTTCTTCCTAACTAGGCCTGATTGTAACATATAATTAGCTTTCTATATTATGTAAATTACAAGAAATTTAAAAAGAAACAGTTGTTCCCATTTCTGCTTATGAGCCCAGTAAGAGGTCAAGTATGTTTGCATTGGAAATAAGAACTGTGTGTTTTGACACTTTTTGACACACTTGAGTATTCCATCGGACTTGAAATAACTAGAATGAAATGTTATTCTAGAATCTTCCACACAATACTTGCAACAAAGTTAGTGAGGATTATCAACAATTCACTTAGTAACACTGATAGCATTACAGAGCATATGATCTAAAATGTTCTATCTTAACTAGGTGTTTATGTTTACCATGCGTCTTTTGTTTTTTATATTAAGTACATCCAAGTATGAAAAATCTTCTAGAAATTTCTGTAGTTATGAATGCACTATGAATCCTGGAAATAAATTCCTCCTGGAAGATTCTGCAATTATATAACAGACCTTTGTAAATGGCACACTTGTATGGTTTATCACATACTGACAAGGATTATCTGCTCCACCATCAAGGATTATCTCTGCTCTTATATTGAGGATTATCTCCTTATAATGGCTTGGGGAGACGAAAAGGATATCTATAGCAGACTTGAATGCTGTAGCAGTGATTTCACCTAGCATAAGGAAACACCCTTCTGGACGTGTGGTATTGTTTTACAATGGAGCTGTAGACTAGTGTCTGCAAAGTAACTCTCCTTGCTCCTGTTAGTACCATTTTTGTTGCCAGCCCCTCTTCAGATTACTGCAGAGGGTTCTATTGACATGTAGGTGACAACATTCACCGGTTCAAGTCCAGACCTCATTGTTATGCCAGTGACCATATAACACCCATTGATTTCATAACAGTCTTCGATCTGGCCTTGCAAACACTTTACTACATAATAACCCTTGATTTGTCATTCCAGTTCAAAAGGTTCATGATTGGAAAGCTGATATGACTGAATTCCCTGTGATACAATACCAAGCAGAGTTCAGTTTAAACCTAAGTAAATGGTTGAGTAATTCTCTCTTTATATGAACAAATAGTGAAGGAAATTTCATGACATGTAATCTCATCTCCCACAAGGGTATTCAACTATTCTGTTTTCGATTTTTACTATGTGTATTGTTCTGTTTGTTTGTTTCCCTCCCATCAGCCATGGTTCTTCATTATGGTGACCTAACGGACAGTACATGCCTGGTTAAGATTGTTAGCAGAGTGAAACCTACAGAGATCTACAACCTTGGTGCACAGAGTCATGTGAAGGTAAAAACCAAACAAACTCTTCTGCGACACATCATGCTGCTGCTCCAGGGATGCATAGTTTTTGGAAGGTGGGGGGGGGGGGGGGAGCAGGGCTGAGCATGTGAACAAGCATAATCTTAAGCAGTGGTCAGATTTGAACAAAATCGATAATGATAACTACACCTATAATTTATTGCCAAATTGGTGAAGCTTCATTTCTGTGGAAAATGAATAGGGAATCGTTATGGTTCACTGCAGCTCAGATAAAATGAAAAATGCACTTATCTATTCCTCATTAAAAACAAAGATGACGAAGAAACATCAAAACTTCCTGCACCCTCCCCCTAGGGAGCATGCTTTGCGCTTTCAGTATGTGATTCGCACGCTTCTCATGCTCACTGACTTTAGCCCTCTGATTTTATCATTCGTGTGTGACCATTTTTAGTGTTATTGTTACAGGTACATTACGTTTAAGTATGCGCATACACACGTGTACATTATCATAAGCTATCAAATCTGACAGAGGCCTACTACGTAGCATCATAAAAAACCTATCTCTACTCAAGAAGCCCACCTTGATTTCGAAGGTCCTGTGCTCTGCATTTATTTTCCTATACTAACCAAATTCCTAACCCTGAAGCAAACACTATGCCTAATCCTAACCCCAAACTGAACCTAACCTTTATCCTAACTCTGACCCTAACCCTGAACCTGACCCTAAACCAAACTTAAAACCTAATCAAATCCCTGGGCAAAACCCAGTACCTAATTGATGAAATAAATGCTAAAGTAGTTGCAGTAAGAGCAAATTAACCCATTCGTGACAGAGGTCCACATTTTGTGGTTTGGCCTAATATCTTTTGATGCAAAGCCCTAAAAATCATACCAAATACATGAGCAGAAAGAGCAAAAAATTCTACACAAACTGGGCCCATTTTGGTTGCGTCAGTATTCGTTGTTTGATGCTGAAAATTTTTTAATGGAAAATAAGCATGAAAATCCTTAAATTGGCAATGTGATAAAAAGTTTAAATCACTGTTTTCCCCTGCAAATTGGCAACTTTTTGACTTATCATAATTTCTGTCAATTTATATTCATTTCAGATACAATGTAACTGATGTTTTATAAGAAAAATGTAGCAATAAAATAAAAAAAAAATTGGTGTTGCCAATTTGAAGAATAAAAGCTGATCAAATTAGGCTTTCAATAATTCCTGTCACGATTGGGTTAAATATCACCGACCACATACACTTTTAACACAAGGAAAGAGCAGATCTGTCCCATTTGTTTGGTTTTTCATATGGTTAATATTCTTTTCTACCTATTTCATAAAACTCCTATAAATACACAGTTGCAGGTACTGGAGGAATCAGATCTTTTTTGGTTCTACATACTCCTACATTCTGTATCTAATACTGTTGAACCCCTTGTGTCTTGCATTTTTAATAGGTATTTGATAAACCCAATACATTGAAAGAATTTAATGTGGAAAGTAATGTGAGATTGAAAAAAAAAAAGATGAAAAAAAAAAAAAGATACACATGACTGATAGAGAATGGATTTTTGTCATTGATTCAGGTTTTGTTTTGTTTTGGTTTTTTTTTTTTTTTGGGGGGGGGGGAAGGGGGGATGAGTTAGAAACCCTTTCCCCCCTGGTCTTTGATTTAGAATGACTTGTTGATGCATGGTAGTTGTGAAAGTTAAATTGGAAGTAACTTCAATGAAATTTCCTGAAATTATACTAAACCCTCCAATATTTGGATTAGTAGTATTTTGGATTTTACAGAAAATTGAGCATTCTTGACTTCTTGCCAAGTCTACTCAATGGTTTGGGGCAAGATCTCTCGAGGGCAGTTTTTTTTGGGGGTATGATTTTCCCATTTCTGTTAGCTTGTTTTACCTTGGGCAAGTTTTGGAATGTTGCTGGACACATATCTGCCTATAGAGGGCAGTATTCCACATTCATGTAGATACTCTCACCGTCTGGTAATACATGTTGATAGGGTTTCTTGGTTTTCAGGCTTTTTAGGTACATGTAGCACAAATATTTGAAAAGATACCAGTCTATTTGTCTCATTTTCTGAAAACTCTTGTGTAATAGTTTCTGTACTGTGTTTGCTAGATGTTTAAAGAAATGCCAAATTGTAAAGTTCTTTAATTCCATTCTATTTAAAGCAAAGGAGCATTTTACAAGCTAGTTTTCCAAGACTGGTGCCTGTTGATATTTGTTTTTTTCCTTCTAAGCATGGCTTCATGAGATTTCATGAAAGAACCAGATCATGGGCAGACATTTTTCATTACTTAATTTTTACAGGTTTTAAAACTTTCACATTTATTAAGATGAATTTGAAAATTTTAAGACCTGTAAAAATTGAGTAATGAAATTTGTTGAATTGTTTCTTGTTCCATTGTGAAGGGTACCCCTAAAGATGTGAAATACTGATAGAATTTGGTTGCCATAGGTACATGTAGATACTGAAAATTCACACACTTAGCAAACACATTAGGGTTTTATGACATTGTTGCTTGAAAAAATGTAGGGGGCAAATTTTTGCATATATACTGGGGGATCGCATTACCATTTTATTGGATATTTTGGATGAAGTATGTTCTATGAACCAACAAGCAATTTGAAAAAAAAAAAAAATTTAGTAAATCAAAGTTTCAATCATACATTTACATACTATAGGTCTCTAGATAGTGAGAAAGCTCAGCATGTTTTTTTTTTCTCTCCTGATTTTGCCCCAGTAAAGGAAAAGACAACAAAAACTTCTACATTATATTTTCTGTCATAGACAAATTTGCATGAAAAGTTATATCCCTGTACAAACATTTTCAAATACCTTTTATTGCTTTACATTAAAGTAGTGTCTGATCCGTAATTATTTTTCCAACAAAACTAAGGAAATATAAAGAGTGTTAAACTGGGACTGAATCAATTTTCTCGCAAATGTCGATCCATCTGTGACAAAGAATATTCAACAGCCCCATTAAAAATGGGCCATTCCATTGACTTTCTGAATCTTGCCAATTAAAAAAAAATGAATTTTAGTAACTTTATCTGAAAGTGATTACATTATAACAATCTGAAAATAAAATTGTTACTCCAATGCCTACCAATCAAGCTTAAAAGTACTAAATGAAGGTAAGTTTTTTTTTTTTTTCATTTTTTACTCTGTTCAGGTTTTGATGTACACTTTCATCCTGGGTTAATTTCTTTTGCACATGAAATATGTTTAACTCTCATCTTAGATTAACCCTTTGAACACCATGCCTGAGATATTCTGAAGACTGAAGTCTGTGAAAGATGTATGTTGTATGCAAGAGGTTATACAATTAATACAAAAGTAATGCAGAGTATTGATGTAGGAGTTTGGGAAGAATTATCCAGAAAGTATCCTGAATGAATGAATGGATAAATATGAATTTTTTTAAAATATATACATTATGAGTTATATGACCTACCAAAATTTAAACTAAATTAGAGCATTTTGCTTGATATCAAAAAAGCTGAAAAGCTGAAAAGCATTTTCAGTAAACATGTTTATGCATGGACTGGCATCAGGCTATAAGCAACTGGAGCCAAAATTACTTGGCTCAAGCATGATATTTGCACTAGGAGTTTGTTTGAAGACCGAGCCTTCTCAGTTGCAGTGCATCTGTGATTTTCTTCCTTATATGAATGAAAAAGATTACAAAAAAAATAAAACAAAAAACTTGGTGAGTACTCGACTCTGCCAATTATTTTGTTAAAAGAATGTTAATTTTTATTGTTGTTTTATGCACATTAACTTCATTCGCCAAAGTTGGTGAACAGGCTTTATTGGATGCTCAAGTCAGTTTTATTTAAAGATTGGTTATTATGCACCATTTTATTACCACCTTCTGTGTGTATTTCTTAATAAATTGATAATGTACCAGTCTAAATGTTTCCTTATCATCTTCTTTGTGTATCTTTTATCATCAAGCAATACACCATTACAATCTATTTCCTGCATTTCTTTTGCCAACATAAAATTGTGCAGTGGGTACAGAAGGAAGTTATGAATTTAAATTTTTTTTTATTCAAT
Source organism: Echinometra lucunter (assembly GCA_029962745.1). NCBI lineage: Eukaryota > Metazoa > Echinodermata > Echinoidea > Camarodonta > Echinometridae > Echinometra > Echinometra lucunter. The sequence goes on from CM057158.1 coordinate 7,327,549, forward strand.
GGCTTTTTTTTTTGCTTTGAATCCATGCCATGCATCAGATATTGAATTGACTATAGTTATGTTTGGAGACATGTGTATGGAGAATTGCGACATCTGCTTTACATGTACTTTCAATACTTATTTTAATACACCATCATTATCATTATCGCATCATCATCATGTGATTTTCATAGATAATGATGTGATATAAATCATTAAGGCGGTAAACATAAATTGAATCTCAAAACTTTTACAAGATTGAATAATGAAAATGCAGTGATAAAACAAAGAGTTGAGCAAACAAATAAACTTGTTCCACTATGGAATTTATTGGTAAGACACTTGCACCTATGAAAGCCAAATGAATGAAGTACTAATTGCAAAAACTTATTTTTTTCCAGTATTATCCCACCAAGTGATAGGTGTTAACATAACAGAAGGAGAAAAAATATCTGTACCATTGTTGCTGCTGTTATGATTGTATTTCCTATCATCATGTTAGACTGATTGAACAGCACATGCTTATGAAAATTTAATACTTTAGGTAGCTGTGAGGGAAGTTTACATAAGGTTTTCAATTTAGATTTGATCAATCCCTTGATATCCTCTCTTTATTCTTTTGAGATAAAAATTGAGGTTATTACTGAGCCAATGTTGATAGAATAGGGACGTTGAGAGTCCTGGGGGATATTTCACAAAGAGTTAAGTTTGACTTAGACTCATGCATAAGCGCCAATGCGCACCCGGTATTTAAAGCCTAATCTCATTGATAGACTTCCCAATAGTACGCATCCCTGGAGCAATGCAATCTGACCAATGCGGAGATGCGTAATATACAGCATGCAACTAGAATTTAAGTGCGACTTTAAGTCAGACTTAACTCTTTGTGAAACACCCCCCTTGATGCCTTCAGGACCTGTGGTCAGGATAACCCTGTTGGGTTCAACCAGGCTTCTGTATGGATTCCTGCTTTATTTGGGTATTGTGTTGAATGCTTTCTGATTCCTTTGATGTCTTCTATATCATCAGGTTTCCTTTGAGATGGGTGAGTACTCAGCCGACGTTGATGGCTTGGGAACATTGAGACTCCTGGATGCAATCAGAACCTGTGGTCTGGAGGACTCTGTCAGATTCTACCAGGCCTCTACCAGCGAGATGTTTGGCAAGGTCCAGGAGATACCTCAAAAAGAGACCACGCCCTTCTACCCTCGTTCACCCTATGGTAAATACAGTGCTCTTCCTTTGGACTGATTTCGTTCAATGTATCAATCAAAACATATTTCTATTTTCATATCATTGAAACTCATGGTTGTGGTACCAAAATGGACCAATAGTCAACAGTGATTTAAAAAATATTTTTCTGTTTTTGGATGAAAATATGTCATATAGAATATATCTCATATTTGCAATTAACACAAAAGCATTTTCACTTAACCATTCCTTATCTGAAACCCTTCTCTTATTATAAGGAAATAACTTCACAATAATCAGTTTCAATAAAGGGAAGATTGTAAATTTGATGCTCATATTTCTGAAAATTCCCCTTTCTTTTACTTTGTCTTTGGGTGTGATGGATATCGTGACATTAATAGCAAAACAGCCCTAATTTGTGGTCTATTCAGCTTTTCAAGCATGATTGAAAACACTTATCACTAATTTCAGAGAAAATGGAGAGTACATTGATGTTGAGATAGTAAAAAAAACAATTAATAATTTTCAACCATTTATTGATTGTCTTTTTTATATCTGTGATTGACCACATAAACCTCTAAAATTCCTGGTTTTAGTTTCATCTTGGTTTTCCCCTTTTCTCTTATATCTGGCTTTACCACATTGATTGCTTACAAAAGTTTTCTTTTGAAGTTGCGGTCATCCAGCAACATTTTTAAAACCTCTTCTTCTCTTATTTCTGTTCTCAAGTGGATTCTTCTGCTTGTAAAAATAAACTTCTATGAGAAGTGCTGTCTTTTCTGAAGGAGTAACTCGTTTGTTAGTCTGTGAACAGTCTTTCTGAGAAAAACAAACATGATGGAATAAAACAATGTACTGATGAAGCATATCAAATTCCCTTTTTCCTTGTAGGTGCAGCAAAGCTGTATGCATACTGGATCACAATCAATTTCCGAGAAGCGTATAATATGTTTGCTTGCAATGGTATTCTGTTCAACCATGAGAGCCCAAGAAGAGGTAAGATGCCCAGTTTCCTTTCAAAGGTTTAGTCACCTTTGACCCGTGTAAGGGGCTCTTAGATTTGCACATCGACATAGTGCACTGCTATGTGATGATGTCATTCGTGACAGGAATTATTTAAAGCCTAATTTGATCAGCTTTTATTCTTCAAATTGGCAACACCAACATTTTTATTTTATTGCTACATTTTTCTTATAAAATATCAGGTACATTGTATCTGAAATGAATATAAATTGACAGAAATTATGATGAGAAGTCAAAAAGTTGCCAATTTGCAGGGGAAAATGGTGATTTTCAACTTTCTATCACATTGCCAATTTAAGGATTTTAATGCTTATTTTCCTTTGAAAAATTTTCAGCATGAAACAACAAGTATTGACGCAACCAAAATGGGCACAGTAAATGTAGATTTTTTTTGCTCTTTCTGCTCATTATTTGGTATGATTTTTAGGGCTTTGCATCAAAAGATATTAGGCCAAACCACAAAATGTGGACCTCTGTCACGAATGGGTTAAGGCAATGCACGTGTCATGTCGTCTTCTCCCTGGTTGATGTTGAGTATCGAGAACGTGTCCACCTTGATTTTCCTGTCATCCTGAACTCTAAGACACCATTCTCACTCATGATGTCATAAGCTTCAATATTCATTCATTAGCCTGTCACCATTAAGAGATTTCTGTCTGTAATCAATAGGGGAAGTTGACTTTGTTAACATGCACCAACAGTCGACTTGAATGAGGTCCACTTCCACACAATCTAAAAGTCTGTATTCATAACCATTGCTATACTGGTATTTATAGAATCGTTTCCAAATAATTCCCCTGAAGTTTGTGTGGAAGTTATTTGGCACAAGTTCAAAATGTGTGATAACTTGATGTCCCGTAAGTTAACAGGTACATTGCGAAATGAACCTTAATTGAAATAAATATTTTCTGATTCCTGCTATTTGTAAGCTGTCAGCATGATGTCATCATCAGATATACTTCAATCTGCGTTGTAGGTAATGTATGGGACAAATGACTTGGACCGTTGATTTAGGTTTTGCAGATTTTGTACTCAGCAATTCATGCTAATGAGCTACTAGTAACTCAGATCTAAGAAAATCGGTCCTGAAGGCTAATTGGCATAACTTACTGAGTTTGGACCTGCAACATGTGTATTCACTACCTTTCGCAAATAAACCCATGGAGGCTAATGTGGGAACGATTTTGAGTTGTTGATGTTGGTCCAGGGGAGCCGCTCCTCAAGTCTGGGAATCAATGTTGGCACCAAGAGTCTTTCACACTACACCAGCATCTGCATGAACAGTATACATTCAGCCTCAAGAGAACACTGTAGAGTGTGAAAGAAACACATTCTATTCCTTTCAGGACAACAAAAGAAACTCACTGAGTCACCACAAGGAAATTCATAGAGGTCAGAGTGAACACTGGAGTATCTTTGGAAGCTAATTGAAAGATAGGATTTTTATTGCCATTGTTTTTCAAGCACTCTGAAATGGAAGCCTGTCTGGTATGGATTTTTTTTCTTAGTCAAAATGTAATCATCTTAAAGAATTAGGTGGGACATGAACTCAAGTTGTTGTAATATGACTGTTTTTTAGAGGTAATCTTGCTTGATCAAATTCTAAAATTGTTCACATGTATTACATTTTTTTTATTGGGATCCACCAAATATAAGCAAAGTAGCAGAAATTTCCCGAAGATTATTCTGATTTCTTTTATTTGACCTGTAGTTAGGATGACCAGCTCAGTTTTCGGATCTTTCTTTACTCATTTAGACTTGTTCAAGTATGCCATGGTAAGCTGCTACAAAAAACACAGCTTCTCATTTCTGTATCTTGTTACACACAGTTAAAGTTGTCCGGACTTGGCGTACAGATGGTGCTTCATGCAATGCAGCGCCATGATAGTTTGCAAGATTGAGCAAAGTTTTTTCTGATAGGCTCGCTTGTGTGCAACTAGTGATATGCATGTAAGTTCGGTGGAAGGGGATAACTGAGAGTCTCCAGTTTTCCGCGATACGGAAAACGGAAAAATTTCACGGAATTCGGGAAGAATACGGAATTCACGGAATTTTACGGAAAATGCGAATTTTTAAGGCAAAAAAAAAAATTGAATTACAAAAAATACAGTGAAAATCATGAAAAACAAAGCAAAATCCAGTAAAAACAACCGTGCATCAAATCTGGATCAAACCTGTTCATAGTATTTAGCGTGTGTTCGCCAAGCTTTATCTGCATACTGCAGTGCATGTATATCAGGGTAACTTTTGTTTTTCCAAGATTTTTACTATTTACAATTGCTTTATCATATGTTTTGTACATGTCACTGAAGAACACAGAATTTGCATTTTAGAAAACGGAAAACTGGGGACTTTAGAATAGCTACTTCAGCATCTGTTCACGTATTCGCAAGTAGATTGGTTTGTATAGGTGAAAGGTCAAACTGTCATGGCCCTGCCCTATGGGATTTTTTGCAAGCATTGTGTGAAGCGCCATCTCTATACACCAAGTCCGGGTAACTTTAAAGGATTATGGATAGGACCTTTGTTTTGTCACTCATACCTATGTGCTGTTCATTTAGTACCAAGAAAAACTGCTGTATATGTGATCAAGGTTTTAATCATGTAATGCTTTTTCTTTCAAACTAATTGCACATATCAGGTATTCACATCTTGGACATTGAGTGTATGTGTGATTTGTTTCTGCAATAGTTTTTTTTTTTCCTTTTTGTTCACAACTCATAAATATAATGTAGTATTCCTCATACAACTGTGGTAATAATCATGATTTAATGTTTTAATTTCTTGAATCAAGTTTTAATTTTTGAATTATTGAAGTACATTTTTAAAGCAGATTGATGAATATATTGACTTTATTTTTCAGTTACATTCTTTAAGATATTTTAACAATGTGTATTTCTGTTTTTGTTTTATTTTTGTTTTGTTTTTTTGTATTATGTATAATAAGATAAGTGTGATTATTACATATTTCTCTGTCCTTGCATTCACAGTATTCAAGTTTTGTCATTTTGATTGATTTACATTCGTGCGAATTGTCCAATGTAATGTGATTTTTTTTTCTGCTACAATGCAGCATTTTGGCTACTATGCAATTAAACCAAAACTTAATTATATTGCATTGAATGATAATATCCTTGAACTGTAAGAACATTTTATTGCCAGGAGGAGATTCTACATATGTATATGTTGAGTAATACAACTGACAGCCCCTGTCTTATTTTCTATGTATGTGCATTGTAGGGGAGACATTTGTTACCAGGAAAATCACAAGAGCTGTTGCAAAGATCAAGCTAGGCCAGCAAGAAGATGTGAGACTAGGAAACCTGGATTCACAGCGTGACTGGGGACACGCTAAAGATTACATAGAGGTAAGTCTTAGGCCCGGCGCCTACTGCACGATCCGACTGCAACCCGATTTTCAAACAAATTGCATTTTGCATTTGATATGAAAGTTTAAACAAGTAAAATGATCTTATATAAAGTTTGGAATAATGATAGGAATACTAAAATAAAAATTTTTAGTAATATCAAGCCTTTTGGTCAGAGGAAAGGCCAAATCAGGGCTGCCATGATGTCAGTACGATTCAGAATTGACTCCGCTTTGATTCCTACAAGGAGACTCGCAATAGCCCGGAATTTCGATTTTAGTATTCATACGACTATTTGGAACTTTGACATGAAGATTACAAACGTTTGAATGGTCATATCAAATGCTATAACAAATTTTTCAAAAATTGGAACACAGACAGATTGTGTAGTGTGTGCCGGGCTTTAGGTAAAAGGTGCTCTAAGATTCGTAATAGGGTTAATAAGATTAGAGTTATGATGAAGAGCTCCAAACCCCGATTTTTTTCTGCGCCACTTATAATGAGATGCTCATTAACGCATCAATAATGGTTCACATTCAAATAAAGAGAGTTTTGCCCAAATTTGCCAAAATTTGTGCGGACAAACTTGTGACATCATATTATACAATACAATACAATATTAGCATTTATATAGTGCTCTTACAATGAGTGAACATGCACTAACATTCTAAGAATTTAATTGGCCCCACCTTTTTGCTGCCAGTAGACAAAAAAAGAAGATGTCTTTTGCCCCTGCATTTTTTTTTTCATATGCCATTTAGACACATTCATTTACACACAGAAAATAAATGTGGGGGTTTACCTAGGGGGTTTTGACACTTCATACATGAACAAGCCTTCAGGGTGGCAGTTTGGCTTTAGTATAGAATTAGAGATTGGGTAAGGTACAGTGTTGTGTCCAGGGTGGAAGCTAAGAATTTAGTCAGTGTTCGATATTGACAGCCTGACATATGACCTGCAGACAGTGGTGACCCAACACATATGCTCCTGCGACAATTTCTATTTTATATACATATCCTCTTATGACAGTTTCTCTCTAACTTCAACTCATCAGAGGTGTAGGGTTGCAATCAGGTTTAGGCTAGACAAGATACAAGCATCTTCATATTGTTCAAAGTACAATACTGCACATGTCTACATTCATAGAAATAGAATAGTACACACGTGCAGCATACATTCATTTAGCTCATGCAATACATTACTGGGGATTTAGGAATACTGTTCTTAACATTGTCATATGCAGCAGTATAGGTGTACCGATTGTTTAATATTTTATTTATTTATTTATTTCACTATACTCTTGATATGACATGGTTTGGTACTTAGCACTTTGTAGATGGCCCTCAAGATATCTCTTGCAGAATTTTAACTGGAGATGGTGGTGGTGGTGGTGGTAGATGGTGGACTTAATGGAGGGAGGACCTTTGAAGAAGGGCACTGTTATTCCATAGGAGATTTGATTTCCCCTGATACCATTACTAAGAATTGTGATGTCCACTGAAAAAAAAAAGAGCTGCACAGATTCCTTTAACAAGGGATATGATGTACAGCCGTGATTTGGACTCTCCATTGCATGTAAGATACTTAAAAAGCTTAGTGCTTTTATTCTGTTGTGAAAGACGTGATGGTAGATTGAGTTGTAGGGATTATGGTTGGGGAAACAAAGGGGAAGGTTAAGAGGCTTCAGATTTTCCAGCTGAAAGGGCCAGTTGATTATCTGGGATTATGCTTTGAATAATGACCATGCAAAGCTTCTCTCCAAAGGTTGACAAAGAGCTCTAAGTTGAGGTAGCTTGTAAGGTTTCCATAGCATTTACAGAATATAAAAGAGTCTGAAGTAGAGAACAGAGTAAAAAACAATACGAGACTTATCCTAAAGCATTTACAGCTATACAAGAGGGATATTCTACAATAGAGAATAGTGTAAAGATAATAAGGGACTAACTTTCTGAATTGTCTTATAGCATTACTATCACAGTTGTACAAGAGAGATATTCTGAAGTATAGAATAGAGTACATGGGACTAACTTTGTGGATTATTGTATAGCATGTACAGATATGCAAAAGTATTGTATATTCTGAAGTAGAGAATAGATTAGGAAAAACAACATACTAGTAAAGAATTATCCTTTAGCCTAGGTTCTTAATTATTTTGAGCAATGGACCAGAAATACTTCTGAAGTGGGCCACCAAGTACTATACATACATGCATACATACTCTGCTTCCGCCAAATTATCTTGGACCAGGATGTGTTAGATAGAGAGGTCCTCATACTAGGTAGCCGATTCATTGAATGAGGATATGCGCCTAAAATGATTACAGAGACCATTCAGAAAGTAAAAGGAAAATCACGGAAGGATCTTCTTGACCAAAACCGGTTGGAGAATAATAAGCCAGGCCTCCCTCTCTTGAGCGCTTACCATCCCATCACGAAAAATTTCATTAAACAAGTCGTCAGCATTGGCTCCAGACCCTGAGTTGAGGAAACTAGTCGGAGATAAACCTCTACACACCCAGTGTCAGCCTCCGAATCTCAGAAAAATTGCTTGCGAGCACCAAACTCCCAGCAGCCAAACCTGCGAGAGGTAATACACCTTGTGCCAAACCTAGGTGCCAAATGTGCAAACACTCATTACTGACAACACATTTAAGATCTCCAGTAATTTCACTCTCCATCCACAATGACTATTGCAGTAATATGCTCTACTGTTTGTTCTGCGCAAGATGCCCTTCATGCGGTTTATTTTGGCGAAACTAACACAAATTCCGGATGTGCTTCAATAACCACAAATCATCCATTCTGGAAAAACGGACTGACCTTCCGGTTGCCAGACATATTAATCTCCCTGGACACTCATGGGTGGATGTTAAAGTGTGCATTTTTGGGGGAGGATACAAATCAGCAGACGAGAAAAGAATCGCTGAACTGCAAGTAATTACGAAAAGAAGGAATTTTGAAGAGGAAGGTATGAACAGGGATCTGTCATTCCTAAGCAGATACAAGTTCTTTCGTTAATTTCTAATACACTGACAAGTGCTACAATGTTCAGTATCTCATCATTCAGTCTTGATTTTTTTTTTTTTATTATTTCCCTAATTTTTAAAAATAAATTTATATCTCTAATCTTGATTATTGAATTTAAATTAGAAGTCAGGGACTATTTTGATCTCAACACATTTATTCATTCTCCAGCTGTTTATCCAGACTGAGTCTTATTCTATTATTCGCTCACTTCTTTTCTCAACATAATGCTCAAGAGTCTTTCGCATCACTGCTCTTTTTTATTGTTACGTAATAAATGAGTTACTGTAAAGCATGTGCAACCATCACCTCTTCACTGTCTGTGATGGTCGCGCACACTCCTGCATCTGTGCATCACCATGATTTTAATCATGTCTGCAGTCATGGCTACTTCGTCATTATTGTCATAATTGTCATTGGCTGAATTACTGTGAAGGGAGCACATCCTCAGCCAGTTTTCGTATCAGCCCTGTCTGTCTGAGAATGCACACCCTACATCTTCAAGTTTTCTTTTGTTTTGTTTGATACCACATTGTATACTCCTGATGAAGACGGAGGAAGCCGTCAAAAATTTGAGTAGAGAAAATAAAATTGGCCGCAATGCATTACAGACGCTTTTAGCAGTTTTCTTACATACATGCATACATATGCCCAAACATACTTAATGGTATGGGGCTAATGCCTCCTCCCCTAAATTCAGCTTAATAATTTCTGAAATTTGCTTTAAAATAAAGCGAGCAAAACTTTGACATTTCATTTCAGTGGAAATTGTTATTTCCTCAGTATATACAAAATAAGATGCGGAAATTAAAAAGAGACCCTCTCACTGCTTGAAAATGAGATTTCTGATTTTGAATGTGAACTTAGCCTGCATACACAAACATGCGTGTGCTATTTACAAGCGAGCAAAATGAGTGAGCAAATTTGTTCATCACTTATGTTCAGCTATCTTGTACATGTATAACTGTGAAAAGGAAACATAAATATGTTTTCATTTATTCATTTATTTTCTAACTCAATATTTTTGGCAAGCTGCATCAAATCATCACGTGGCACTTTAGGAAAGTGGTCCTAAAGCATGTGCAGTTATAAAGAGTGATATTCTGAAGAGGAAAATAGAGTAGAGACAATCAGGGACTAGCCTCATTAATAATCCTATGGCATTTACAGTTACATTTACAAAGGTTTTGCATATTTTGATGTAGAGAATACAGCAAGGGAGTAAGGAAAAGAGGTTTTCTCTTTGGAGAAAGCTAGATGGAGGTGTGTAAGGAATAGAGAGAGAGAGAGAGATGAAAAGAAAATGAGAGAGAGAGAGAGATGAAAAGGAAATGAGAGAGAGGGAGAGAGAGAGTATAAAACAGTAATGGATAGACAGGAAGAAGAATGTAATGTGATAGTGAAAGAATTACATGCCCCTGTTAGACTCCCTCTAAAGGAAGGAGTCTTTGGTTGTCTATCCATTATTAAGCAATGATGTAGTTCACAAGTAATTGTTTTGATGCTCTCTCTTATTGTAAAGAATATCTTCTACACCATACCTACATTGAAGTAGCAACCTGTTCTTGTTGAAACAGAAAGTCTTCTCTATCACTTTTTGTTCTGCAGAAGCAAGATTTTCTTGAGTGTATTCCCTTATTATTTCACCCTGTGATGACCAGTTGACCTATTTTTTTCAACCTTAAAGGGGGTACCCAATGCTGAAACAATGTTAGCTCATTTAAAAGAGCATGATTTCATCTGCAGAAAATCATCTGCCAAAAGTTTTTTTTAAAGTCGTGTTGCCAAGGAAACCCCCAAATGTGGTAAGATTTCAGGATATTTTTGACCCCTCAGCTGTGACCCAGTTTCAACTGGGTACCCACTTGACGTCAAAATGACGTCAAAGTGGGTACCTTGTCGTGCACTTCTAGCAAAGTGCGCACAAGGTATAATACATATTGTACATTCTAGCGCGCAGCACAACTGCAATGCGTGAAGCTGGGTACCCACTTTTACGTCATGCCTCATACTCAAATTTTTTGGTCAGCTCTTGACTTTTTATGAGAAAATTAGCCAAAATGCATTGATTTAGATTGAAAATTATTATATTTTTAATGTAATTTTTTCTTAGAATTCTATTCTCGATCGTATATAAAAAAAAAATTACCATTGTGTAATCACTTTAAGTGGTGTATCTGTTGAAGCAGAGCATTTCACATATATTTTTCATTGGCAGAGAAATCTGACATAACAAATATTACAGCTGAATAACATTTCTGGGGGGTGTTTCATAAAGCTGTTCGTAAAGTTATGAATGACTTTACGAACGACTTGAATATGGCAAGCCAAATGGGATTCTCAGTCATTATAAATCTCATCAGCTAAAGGTGAAATATGCAGATGCAGATTAACATTACTATTGTTCACAAAAATTTTCATAGTGAAGTATGATTTTTGCCACAATTTAATTGAGATTATGCAGAAATGCAGTCACACTTTGTAAAAACTTCAGGAAAAACTTTGGGCATCCCATTTGCCACTTCATATTCAAGTCGGTCGTAAGTCATGCGTAACTTTACGAACGGCTTTATGAAACACTGGTGAATTTTGTAAATTATGTATCTTTTAACCGATTGGATACAATTTGATGTCAACCGGTATAACACACAGTTTCCATAGAACCTGGCCTGTGAAATCCTGGGCTTTGTACTGGTACTCAACAGGTTAATATATCCCTTTGTTCATTTCTTTTTATTTCTTATTTTTCCTTTTTAGAGGGAGAGCATTGCTGTTTTCTTTGGGGAAAAAAAAATCATGTTTGTTTTTCCATTTTATCTCTTCCAATTCTTTTTTTTTTCAGAGTGATAATGTTGGAGATACTAAAAAGAGAGTGATAGTCATATATATATATATATATATATATATCAAGACTTTTCCTGGATATTATTTCAAACAAAGTACAGATGTCCAAATTCATGTTTATAGTACTGTATAAGCCAATATTTTAGCATACAGATATTTTAGCAATTTGAGACAAGTTTGACTTATTAGTGAGTCAATTTTTTTCACGTTTTGAATGATGTTTCTATACTTAAATATAGGCATTTTCCAGAGTGGAAATTTTAGGGAGGACATCATCACGAAATTAGCAAAAATTAGACCACCGCAAAAATTTCAGCTTATAAAGTATACTTCCAAGCCATCTTGGCTGTAAAATCAGGTAGTATAAGGGATGCTCAGCTCACATTTCTTGCTTCCTTTCTTATTCCTGTAGGCTATGTGGATGATGCTACAGCATACGGAGCCACAAGACTTCGTCATAGCAACTAATACAGTTCACAGCGTCAGGGAGTTTGTGGTAGCTGCATTTAAATGCATAGGGGTCGACATTGTGTAAGTACTTATGAAACAGTAGTTAATGACAATGATATATGTCTTTCTGTCATGTGGTGATTATGGTATACCGCATGTAAAGATTTTAGGCCTGTGATTACTCACATCTGCATGCATAAAATTCAATACAGACTGCTGGGCAGTATAGCAAACATTAGTGGCTGGCAGAGTTATAGTTTTGCATCTGCCTATCATGTCCTTTACAAGATCCTGGGTCTGTACTAAGTTGTGGACATATTCATGCTTAGTTTATCAAGTAAGGCAAGATGCTTGGCAACCGATGGACATAATGTTGAAATTACCCCTGTATTGACAATCTGATTCACCTTTGCAGACTAACTGTGGCAAATTATGTGCTAAATGCCTTTATGTAGGATAGAAATACAGATAATGCTAGAGTGATCATGACATTTGTAGATTAAACATCTTAAACAAGATTGAATGAGAAAAAAAGAATTCAGCCTTCTTGAGGATGTTAGTTTTACTGAGCATTTACTGTGCAGTAAGAGCAGACTACATCTCCATGCCAACTCAATCATAGTTTACCTTAGACTTAAACTCTGGCTTAACTAAACTGGACTGAAACACAAGAGGAGTTAAACTTAACTGGGGCTGAATGTCAGGTTTGGCACTGACTAAAATGAAGACTGGAGTTTAAGTTTAATGGGGATTAATAATATGGGCCATGACCTTTGGTTTGGTAGACAGTTGCTGTACTGACTGAGCCAACTGGGCCCTGTTTCATAAAACTTGTTATCAGTAACAACTGCCACATTTCTATGACAAATTTGCTCTCAGCCAGTCAGATGCAAGGATTTCAGTAGCTTGTAGCAGTTATTGCAGCTTGTTATTGATAACAAGTTTTATGAAACAGGGTCCTGGTCTTCTCTTATTGGATGTCGGTGTTAATCACAGCTCTCTTGGCAAGACATGAAATCACATACAGCTACCTCTCCATGTCTTCTGCTTTAAGATGAGGTTATTTTTCTTATAGCTCATTGACATCATGCTATTGATAATATGGCAACTACTTATGGGGTGCTCGATGAAATATGTGCCTCATTCTCCCGGTATCTCCCCTTCTTCCATTTTTTTTTTATCCTTCACCAACTACCCTTTGCCCTTCTCCTTGTTATTACCTCAATATTTTCGTTCTCTCGGACTCCCCATTCTACCTATCTCTCTGTGAACATATCAAGGTATAATTATAAAATACAAACCTAATTTATCCATTGTCTGATTGGTTGTCAATGTTGTTCACAAGAATTCTTTGATGATTTTGGTCACAACTCAGCTCAGCATTGGTCATTCAAACTGTAAAGTTTGACTGGGTATGAGGTAATTAGGTGTGGTTGTCTAAAGGTAAGTCTATACTTTATAGTTGTAGTGAGTGAAGTAACATGCCTAATTGTTGAATAATCTTAAAACAAAGATTTGAAGGGAGGGTCTACCCCCATGTCACATTGATATGAGTAAATGCCTGAAAATGAAATAAAAAATAGATATAACACCAAAAGGAAGGAATGATTGGATGAACCAGTGAAAGGTTAAGAAAACTATGATAAAGTCAAAAAAACTCAAAGATCTTTGAAATTTTTAATGATCCTTTTGAAAATTTGGCATCTTTGTGATATTGGTTGAACAGAAATTACGAAAATCAAATGTTAAAACTGTTCCTGCTTGTTGATTGTTGATAAAGTTAAAAAAAAAAAAATGAAATAAGATTACCAGAGAACAAACAAGGTCAGTGATATATTCATGGCCCTTAACTGCATTAAATAGAAGCTTGAGTTCTTGGTTAAAATAATATGTGAGCTTTCACATTCTTATCATGTCAGTTAGGAAGAATTTCACAATATGAAAGAGGTTCCCCGAAAGGATTGCTCTTCAAATGCCCTCATATTTGAAATAAGACGAGAAATAGCTCAAGTGTCCGGGTCGAACATTCACGTCATATTTTGTGTGCAGTCCCATATACTAATTTCTGTGTGCAGTGGGGAAGTGAGTCAATTTCTTATCACTTTGATGATTCCAAAATCTTGTATGCATTTCACAAAGCTGTGCGCAAAGTTACACATGACTTTAAGAATGACTTGAATATGGAAAGCCAAATGGAATTCTCATTCATATTTAATCACATAAGCTAAAGTTGAAATATCTATGTAGATGAACAATATTATTATCAAAAAAACATTTTTAACGTGAAGTGTGGTTTTTGCCAACAATTTAATTGAGATTATGGGAAATGCACTCACACTTTGTTAAAACAAGATGAATAACTTTGGGCATTGCATTTGGCTGTTCATAGTTAAGTCGTTCTTGAAGTCATGCATAACTTTATGCAAAACTTTGTGAAACACACTCCAGTTCTTCAATACAACTAATCTACCTTCCCCAGTTGCATGTAAAGAGTTTTTTTCACATTAAAATGCATGACTAGGACTCTTTTTTTTTACTTTAATTTTGATCAATACAGTGTCTTAATGAACATGTAACTTTCAACCTGTTGTGTGAAATTACTAGTTTTTAACAAAGGAAGGGGGCCTAAGGATTGAACCTTGAGCCACTCCTGTACTGACCTCCACAATGTTTGATTTTTCATTTCCAATTAAAAATTTATTATTTCCTTTTGCTAAGGTAAGAGTTAAACCAAGTAAGACAATTATCCGCATTATCTTTCCATGCATGTAGTTGCATAACTAGGTTCGGGAGTATTTCAGTTTTTTTTTCTCTTGAATATTATACAAATATATAAGGCTGTGAGAGAGTCTGGTTGGAATTATGGTACCCAAAGTGACGTTAATGGTCGCATTCTAGTCAATGAGGGCACCATAGTTTAACCAGACGCTCGAGCGAAGGCAGTATATATTTGGTTTATATATTTCATCTTTAGTAAATGCTTGAAGTGTAGACATTTATTATTTAATTCAAACAAATAGTGAATGCAGGCAGTGATTGCATAGCGGGAATACAAAATTACCGAAATGGCATCATGACACCCGGGACAATAAATGCGCACAAAATTCCTATTGTCACAATAAAGTACGCTTATTTATCTGTGAAATGATGTTGCAATGGAAACTTGCTCATTTACATGAGGATAGTGGGAATTGTATTCCATCATGTGATGCGCAATCAAGGTGACCAGATGTCCCATATTTGAACTATTTTTCCCGCGTCCCTTACGACCCTCCCTGAGTTGCCGTTTCATCTTGTATTTCAAACTTCCTGTTGAAATAATGGAATGAAATATCCAAAAATAGATAATTAATAAACTGCATGCATAAAATGAAGCATGCGGAAGCAGAATGTTTCATAATTTTTGCTCGCTCACTTCGCTCACTCCCTAGGTTTTAAAAGTAGAATGTTTAGTTTCTGGGCAAACAACACAGCCTCTATAGCTAAATGAACAAAATACAATATTTCATTAAACAGTAAACAAGCTGGGATATGAGACTTTATTTAAGATCCGTAGGGTCTGATGATGGTTGGAATCTTCAACGCCAATAATTGTTAGAACACGTTTTGAAAGCAGATTCTTGATTTTTATAAGAAAAGGATGTCAGGTGGGAATGAAATGTATCTGAAAAACACTGAAGTCCAACATCACTGGGAGTACCCACTTTGGTACCTCCTTTCTAAAGAGGAGGCACCCATTGAATGGCAAAGGTAAAAATAAGGTATCAGCTAGGAATGGTGCACCCTCTCAATCAATGCACCTTAGAGAAATATGTCGAAAATATAATTTTATAACCTTACAAAATCCAAGCACTGGCGTAAATTACAAATAACATCAAAGCTTTATGATGCATGAATCTAATGTGACTAAATTCTATTTTATTCAAATTACAAAATAGATTCACCATCAATCAACCGACGATCACCTCATTCATTTGAAAATAATACAGGATTTAGAATCAATACAAGAATCTACATTTAAAGACTTCTCATCCATTGGCAGAGATGCAGGAATAAGAATTAATATAACAATCTAACTTCCCTCTTGTCTAATCCTTTTTTTTATACTAAAGGAGAAGATTCCGCTGTATGATGTTGGTTAATGTCAGCTTTTCGGAGGCACCATCTACTCCTAGATTTTGGTTGCTCGCTGTGCTCGCTCGCAATGTCACTATTATGCCTTGCCCTCTGGCCCTCTGAAATCAAGGCCCAACAAAGGCCCGTATTTTAGAATCCAAAATCTGGTCACCCTGTGCGCAGTACACCAGTCAAATGCGAGAAATTCTAGTCATGATGGATATAAACTATGGCTTTATTGGATTACTGTGAAATGATACTTGCCCTTGAAAGCACACATTTTCTCTTTTATCAGAACTAAATTTTTCTTCCAAATTTTGTTTAATTTCATACCTTTGCACGTCATTTGTTTAATTTCCTTATTACTTGATGCCTTCATCTCACTTTAATTTATTAGTGTTTTCTTTTTTTCCTTCTGTATTTTAACGTAACATAATTCATAGTAACTTAATACAAATATGGATCGGAAGCCAGTATGGTAAATATGAAGTAAATTGCCACATTCAAATGATGCAGTATTAGCATTCTAATTAAAGGAGAAGTCCAGACGATTTCATTAAACTTACACTATAAACCTTAACATTCATGCAAACAGATAATGCTACTTTCATTTATCAAAGTGATTTTTGTGATTTTTAAATACCGATTAAGTGTTGGCTTTTTTACTCCGAATAATTGAATTTCCCACCGAAACCCAAATATGGTCATAAGTCGTGTGACGTAGGCGATGCATTTGCACTGCGCATGCGCACTTATTCTCTGCACATTCTCTATGCAAAATGCTGATATGTCTAGCTTTTAGCTGTACAAATCACACCAGTTCTGTTCCAAAGAGAAGTTTTTTGCAATCCCGAATCCCCTGATGGACAGGGAGAGGTGTGCCTGATGAATTAATGATATTAGAACGGACAAATTCGATTTCAAAACTTAGAAATTTTCGAAGTTAAAGAAAGTGTGCGAAGACCACTTCGAGCCGGAATATCGTACACGCATATCGTTTGCATCGCCTGGCCTGCCTGCGGTGCATCAGCTATGTCACTGGGCCCGGGTGCGAACTGTATTGTGGATGAAAATGGGCTCGTACTAGAACTACTGTTTATACAAGTTAATTGTTGATTACTCGGTAATCCTAGGGTATGTCGTGTAAAGTAAGACATTTTCTAGCTGCTGAATTTTTTCTCTTTATGATCCATGCTTACAGAAATCGCCTAGACTTCTCCTTTAAATATTCATATTATTTAGCCTTGATGATCGATACCACATACAAGTAAGTGATAATGCCTGTCAAATGTTCCAAAACTCCCCAAGGTTTTTTTTTCAGGTCTTGGGTTCAGAGAATTCATTCAGCTCAGATAATGACTGCTAAAACATGCAGGCATTTTAAAATCAGCTCTTAATTTTTTCATTACTCAGATTCATAAGAGAAAGGCTAAAGCTCTTCAGAGTGGAAAGGATTCTAAATCTGTTGACTTATGAATCCCCATCCCCTTTTGACTAAAGCCCACTGCACACTGTACAATCTGATTTTCTTACAAATGGCATTTTGCATTAAATATGAATGTTTGAACAAGTAAAATTATCTTATTTGAAATTGGGAATAATGATAGGAATACTAAAATCTAAATTTTGGTTAACTGCAAGCCTTTTGGTCAGAGTAAAGGCCTAATTGGCTTCAAATCGTAGCCAATCGCAAGATTGCTATGATGTCACTATGATTCGGCGTAGAGTTTGCTTTTATTCCTACAGGGAGGCTTGCAGTAGCCTGGAATTTTGATATTAATATTCATACGACTATTCGGAACTTTGATCATTAAGATTTTACATGTTTGAATGTTCATATCAAATGCTATAACAAATTTTTCCAAAATCGGATCGCAGACGGACTGTAAGTGTTCAATGGTCTTAATACAGGAATCAAAAGGTTGCTGTAGGTAATTCTGTAGGTAATTCTATTTGCTGTAGGTTAATTCTATTTGTTTCATTATGTTCTAGGTGGGAAGGCAAAGGTGAAGAAGAAATTGGAAAAGACAAGGCGACAGGAGTCATAAGAGTGAGAGTGGATCCCAGGTTCTACAGACCAACAGAAGTGGTGAGTTTTTGAGATGATATTATACATCTCAGTCCCATATCCTAATCAAATGATTGGTTTGGTGTTGTCGCATGTGAGTCATTTTGTGAGTCTGTCATTTGCTTTATTTCTTTTTTTAAAACCTGTGCAATAGTTTACAGTGATATCCAACGATTTGTAAGCATGTGATGGGCAGCAGTGCACCTTGAATTAAAGTGCACTTATGCTATGTGTGAACTAATACACATGTAGCAAAGCATGTTGGTATGTGTATACATGTAGGTTAATGTGTTCATGCTTTATGTGTGTGCTAGTGTAAGCCTAAACTTGTGATTTGCTTGTCATCAATGATAATGTGGACCCACCCCCCACAACCAATCCTTATTTAATCAAATAACATGGAACTATGTGTTTCATTGTATAAAACAAATGATGCATGTCTTCATTCGTCCATCACAGGGCTGCCAACATTGGATAATAATTGAGAGTGAGATTATACGAGAAGCGAAGTGCGAGGGAGCGAAGCGACCAAGCCCAACCATGCGAAGCGAGGGAGTGGGGGAGGGTGTGGGAGGGGGGGCGACCCCCCTCCCACGGTGTGGAGCTTTTTTATTTTTCAAGGTGAAATTGTGTGATCTGGTACACACTTTATAGAGTATTTTAACATATACCTAAAGGCATTATGAAGAGAGAGAATTATACAATTTTACATGCAAAGAAAATGATAAACACGGAATACCCACTTGTTGAAAAATGCCAACCATGTCTTTATTTGGTTCCCTTCTCTGTTTGACCCAGGTTTTGGATGTAGGTACTCTTGGGTGCAGATGATGGGAAGATGCAACAAGCAAGCATCCGAACAGAGAATTTATTGTATCAAGCCTCCTCTGTTGCAGTTTTCATTGTCATTATGGCTGAAAGTGTTCCATATAAGCATAAAGAATTCATGTGTTGTGCGTATACGGTATGGTACGGGCCGGTCATGTCAGGGTATCGATGCATATAATATAGCCGCCCCCTAGGCGCGGATCAGATCTTACCATAGAGATCCTATAAATTAATCTCTGTGGATCTTACATACGCACGCGCTCGAAATGAGATCGAGGGCTTTCGACAAAAGGCGGGAAAACTTCAAATGTTTTTCAGTGCTTCCTAAATTCTTGAGTTGGTCGCTATTTTATTGAAATCTATCATTATTTATTATTATATTTAGTTATTTCAGATTCGTGCGTGAGAAATGGGTGAAATGCGTGAGTCTCACGCTCAATGCGTGAGTGTTGGCAGCCCTGCCATCATATGATCTATCTGCTCTTGTTTAGGCTGTATAACATCTATCGTACTCAGCCTGATGGCTTCATGCAGTTGATGCACACAGCCTCAACTCGAGTGCAAATACCTAGATTGTTTAATGAACCTAGATGCTCATGCATGATTTTTATAATCTTGATAAAAGTAATGGTAACGCTACTTATGCTAAATACTGAACCATATATTACTAATTCAGTTTGATATCATGCATGAGAAGTAATTTTATTTTGGTTTCCAAAATGCATGCAATGCCAAGCTAATGAACCTTGCTGTGGCTGAGTAACTAAAGTTGAATACTGCCCTCTTGTGACAAAATGCAGCAAACCTTTGTGTGAATGGTGTGATAGTCTTTCCTTTCAGCTTCCAGCATGTACTATGACTTAAGCAATATTTGTACTTTGGAGAGAGTGAGAGAGAGAGAGGGGGGGGGGGGTAGGGATTCAGAAATAAGGAGATAGGAAGATAGCAATAGCTCTTAGAGTCAGAAAGAATACAAAATAAAGAAGCAAAAGAATTATATTTCTTTATTGATTTATTGTATTGGTTTTGGAATTGAATAAAGTTTTGATAAAAAAAGATAAAGAGAAAAAAAAAAATATATATATATATATATATATATATATATTGTTCGGATTAACGAACCCTTTTTTATTTTTGGACTAATGAACTTCTAGGTATACCAAATTTCGGAATAACGAAAACCTTCGAAATAACAAACCTTCGTAATAATGAACCTTTGGAATAACGAACATCACCCATTAAAATTGAGCACTTTTATAAAGTAGATCAAAATCAAGCTTGTTGAACATAGTGCCTTTCTTCTTTATGGTTATGTTTTCATTGTAATAATGTAATAATGCAGTCAGCCTTGGTATTTCTCTTCTGCTAAGCATATCAAGATTTTCCTCACCTCAGCGTAGTGTCGAAGTAATTGTGTCAACAGATTTTATTGTATTCTTTTTTTTCTCTCTCTGAGTGAAGACTTTATTTGCTCCAGCCACGATAAGTGGTCTACTGCCATCTAGTGTCAAAGATAGTCACACTGTATTGAGAAATATGTATCCCTAATATGTGCTTTTGTGTTTATGTGTTTTTTTTCCCAGTACAATTTTACCATTTTCCCCGTTTCTGTACTTATTTCTTGAAATACTTGAAGATCTGCCTTTCTTTGCAGTGATGCCTTTCTACTTTAAGCATGTGAAGCTGGTCAAGAAATATTGTGTGGAAAACCCTGGCTTGTGTTCAGTTTTATTTTTCTTTCTCATTGCTGGTCCTGTAATAGTGAACTGAGACCATGGGAATATTGGGGGTGGGGGGGTAGGGAGGGCTGGAGCCTGGAGGGGTTGTTCAGTGCAGAATTCCTGTAATAAGTGAACTGAGACCATGGGGGGGGGGGTAGGGAGGACTGAGCCTGGCGGGGTTTTTAAGTGCAGAATTCCTGTAATAAGTGAACTGAGACCATGGGGAGGGGGTTAGGGAGGGCTGGAGCCTGGAGGGGTTGTTCAGTGCAGAATTCCTGTAACAAGTGAACTGAGACCATGGGGAGGGGGTAGGAGGGCTGGAGCCTGGAGGGTTTGTTCATTGCAGAATTCCTGTAATAAGATAACTAAGACCATGGAGGGGAGGGGGGGTAGGGAGGGCTGGAGCCTGGAGGGGTTGTTCAGTGCAGAATTCCTGTAATAAGAGAACTGAGACCATGGAGGGGAGGGGGGTAGGGAGGGCTGGAGCCTGGAGGGGTTGTTCTGTGCAGAATTGATCTCAGCTGTTACAACTTCAATAAAATAATATCAAAGGAAAAGGGATATCTTTCATATTCCTTTAGTACCCACTAAAAAAATTACTCAAAGTAGCATTTTCTCAATAAAGAAAGAATATTAATATTTTTGAATGAAGGAATGTCAAATTGTGTAATTCATAATGTATTTAAATATGATAAGTAAATACATGTACATGTGGAAGTAAATAAGTAAGAAAGTAAGTACATTCATAAATGATTAGACAGATAGAAAGATAGATAGATAGATAGATAGATAGATAGATAGATAGATAGATAGATAGATAGATAGATAGATAGATAGATAGATAGACAGACAGATAGACAGACACTGGTAGATAGATAGATTTTTTAAAAGTATATGAATAATTAAAAAATTTTATCTATTTTTTTAAAGTGAATAAAAAGAAAGAATATCGTGGGATAGATTGATTGATCTGAGGTTCAAGGGATATAGGTCAATAGTAAACACATTTTCTCTTCACTGTTCTCATTGTCTAGCTGCTCCAAAGATTACTTACCATCATCTGTGTGAGAAGGGGGGGGGGGTTGTTTGAATGGACTTTTTGAAGAATTAGCTGAGTTTATAGATATTGTTATATACCTTATTCTAAGATTTCTAGGCCTCTGATTGGTCAAAGAGGCAGTCATGGAAATCGCTAGCTGACTGCCGGGCATATGGCGAAAAAACTATTGACTGGGCATGATAGTTCAACCTCCGTGTACAATACATAAGTACAGGGTTTGTTACACGCTAGCTCTAGAGAAGTAGGCCGGTTAAGATGCGCGTAAGTATCTTGCGCGCTTATCTATATTTGCATATTGTGAAAATTTAATTACTTTAATCTCTCTGACCCGTAGCATGACAACTTCATTTTAATGCCTGAATTTAGCATAAATTAAGTGGCATGCGGTATATAAAACAAATATTGACTGCTTATTTTTCGGGTCACAGTTAAAACTATAGCTCCTCGGTGATCTTGAGACTGTGCCCCTCAACTTCGTTTCGGGACATAGTACAGTTTCGAGATCACCTTGGGCTATAGTTCCAACCATGCCCCTCAAAGCAGTCAATATTTATATAATATCACTTTTAGTTGTCGAAGTTAGACTTGATAGCTAAATTCACTCCTTCTATTGTCAGATTTGTGTGACTTTTTTCATACATTGGACTTTGTTGATCATTATTTGGGTTGCTTTATGTACAACAGTCTAGTAAAGCTGTGAAATTTCTTTTCCCTTGTAATATCCCTTAAAATTAGTAACTCTGTAAAGATTTTCTTTGTGTGATACAGTATCTGAAAACAGGATATGTGTATTTTTTAAAGATCAGTGTAAGTAGTCACTAGTCAGGGATGATTATATCTAAAAGTTTATAACAAATTGTTTTTTTAGCATGCTTTAAACAAGTATTCCATGTTGTCATATTTACATATTTATATGTATATGTAAGTTTAAGAAGGGTTATTAGCTGATGTAGATGTTATTGACCTTAAACTCCCTCTTTTCTTCCTCTTCATGAACATCTTTCTTTTGATGTTGTCCTAGATCTTGCTTTAATTTATTTATATCAACATTTAATTTTTGATGACAGTGATTGAAATACATGTTCAGTCATGTCCTTTTGTTGAAGCATCAGTCACATTTCTTTTGTGATGAATAACATTTTAATCCTGATTGACAAGCGATATCTGATCAAAAGACAGATATTCCGTCGTAAATGTGAATGATGTTTCCTACAGTCAGTATTTTGTGGATTGGTGTGAATGTCTTTGATACACAATGCAAGATGTGACTTATCAATGAGACGTTTCACTCCTACGATGTTTAGAAACCTCTCTCTGCCATTGTTAGATTTGTTGTTGTGCGATGAAAGAGGTTTTTTCCTTCATCTTTTGGTTTCTTTCTTCCATTTTTCATATTCTAGTTCAGTGCCCTATAGGTACCTCCTCTGCGCTTTGTTCATGAAGTGTTTTGATGCCATCGGATTTGATTGCTTGACACAATGCAACACAAGTACAGTCAAATCAAGTAGAAATTGTGAAGTTTTGTTGAGGAATCATGGGCTCTGCACACTTGGCAGAACAGAAGGTCCGTCCCGGGCATTTTTCAGACATGGCTCCTCACTCGATAATTTTTTTCTTCTCCTTTCCTTCCCCTGTTCAAGATTCAGAAAAGTTGTTCACAGGGGTGAGGCCAGGGTGGGAGATCTAGCAGGATTCAGAGGATTTTTTTTTCTTGTTTCTTAGGTTTTTGTGGTCGCATTGAGAAGGTAGTTAATGGTTTGCTGTCAGGGTAGTTGAATGAAGGGGCCAGGGGTAAGGGTTGCTCGCACAATGGAGAGGTGCAAGTATCAAGAGTTCGCCTACCTCGCGTACGGACCCCAATGTCGTCGATATAATGGCATACTGTGATTCGGCAGGGGCTCGCACTGAGGGAGCCCGAAGGTTGGATTACTGCTATTGGTTAATCTAGGAACCACTAATGTGCTAATTCAATCGTTTTTCCTCTTTCTTTCTTGTTCTTTATCCCCCAACCATTCTTCTCACGTCACACTGCTGTGATTGACACCCCGTACTCCATTCTTTTGCCTCAAATTCACGCCACAACGATTCCCGTTCCTCTTTAGGCGACGCTTAATTGGATTAAATCACAAAGAAGAGGAAGTTTTTCTTTCCTTTTCATAAATTAGAGTAGCGCAGAAACTGCCCTTTTCTTCTCTCTTTACTACATCTACGGAAGGCACTCCCTGTTTCCTAGACCTAAGAAGAAAAGCGTCACGCTCCCAATTTGTCAGTTGATGTTTTACACGAATGTCCCGTGTTTGTGCAACATGTCGAGCAGTGGCCCCTCCAACCAGATGGTTAACACTTAAAACATGTTTTCGGGCAGTGTATATTTCAAGAGACAAACCGAGCTCGCCTTCCATCAACAACCGAATCCCAATCACACTTCTTCTCCTCATGTTTAATTCATGGCACTCCTTCATCTGATACATCATCATTTTGGTTTGGGTTGGGTGATGACCTTACATAGGTTTGTGAGGGGCCTAATTGCTCCAAATTACACCGATTGCTCCAGAAGTGGTCTTTCTGAATGGCTAGCTAACTTAATATTCTTTTTGAATACTTGATAGTGAATGATGAAGCTAAGTATTGCTTTCATCAGTTGTCCTTCTTTCCTATAAGGCTCATCTGAAAGAAGATATACAAGAGTAAGAGGTAGTACAAAATACAGATTGGCAGATTACAGCACTTATGAATCATAGAAAATTCACCTTTGTAGTGTATAGTATGGAACTTAAGTATATTTTTTAATTTGAGTTTGGATTTGAAATTCTATAGTTATTTTCTCAAATGAACTCTTAATATAACAGCCATTTTAAAGTATAATCTGTGGTGAACTTTGGGTTAAAGATTACAGGTTTACTCTAATAATACTTCAAGATGGTTGTAAGGAGGGACAAGACACAGAAAGAGAGGGAGAGAGAAAGAAAGAGAGATGTAGGCTTATAGAGAGTGGGTAACAGAGAGTAATGAATGATTGATACATGTATTTATTCTGTCATGATATACAAGCTTCCAGTAACGAAAGGAGTGGAAACAGATGCGTCGAGGTAATGACAGAAAGGCACACCTTAAACCAAAGGTGGTAGCATTTTTGTCCAAATCCTGGATGATCTTAGGCTTTTCGGAGGCTGTCACTCTTTGAGCTTTGCAAACAGGAGCCAATGAGCCCACCACACCTGTACAGTGGAGGCTTAAGTGGCTGCTGATAGATGCATGGACACCTTTATGCGAGGGCTTATTCCAGGTAGAGGTCTGTCTTTGTCTGTGTCAAACAAAAAGGAAAACAGAGCAATATGTTTCATTTATTAATCATTTGTCATTTTTGTCATGTATTAGATTCCTTTATAAGACTGAATATTGCCTGTGATATTGAGAGCATTGGTATTGGTATTTCTGAGATTTCTCAACCTTTCCTTTTCTATTTTTGACATTTTGACATGGTCATTAAAGAAGTGGAGTTTATTTTTTCATTTCTTGAATTTTGAAAATTATTTTTCTTTTCATATTTAATTAAGTAAGGGGAAATACCTGTAAATTCAGTTCTATGATCATGGGAAGAGGGGGACTTTCAAATGAATATGAATACCTTTTTTTCTTCACTTTTTTCTCACCTAGTGTTTGAAGAATTTGAATATTGTCTTTCCATACCTCTTTCAAAGTTTTGATGCTGCAGTACCTGTAATGAGAAAAGAACATGAAAATGAGAACATCAAAGAAATGGTGGATTTAATCAATTCAAGTTTAAGAAGATGATAGTGTTGGCAGTAAGCATGGATGAGATGAGAACTAAACAGCTTGAAGCACATGCATGTATATACAGAAAGGACATAAGATGTTAGTGGCACATTGTTTTGAATCATAGAATAGTTCTCAACTGAAGTAATTTCAAAAGGTTGCAAATGCAATATTGATTTGAAAAAGTTTTTCTAAGGTCTGTAACAGGAATTGGGTGCCAACCAGATTTACACCTACAGATCCCCATAGCATCAAAGACACAGACAGGGGATTTCCAACAGTGATTTCTTGCTTTCATCCAAATCCTTCAAGCGCAAAGAAGATTTTCACCCTCTGGTTTGTACCAAAGATCTGTATCCCTGTGCATCCCCACAACCTCCATCTAAGGGATAAAGGTATTTGAGTGGGATAGCTGCCAACAATGCTCAGATTGTTTCAGAACTGGGTGATCCAAATTATTTCCTTCCAGTGAAAGTAGTTAGCACATACAAATGCTTTCACCTTTCTTTTTTTTTCTTCTTTACTTTTCAGTGCTTTTGTCCCATTAATGACCTGACACAATAAAATGCCACAAAAAGTTATAGAAAGTATCAAAAGAATCAAATAATCCAGCTCTTGGAGAATGGATAAATTTTGAAACAAATGATATTGGCTTGATAGACATGCGAATTACTTTAATGTGTCATTTTGCACTATTTTTGCTGCAACTGATTCCTCCAAAACAATGAAATAACCAAACCTGGGGGCTTGTGATGCGTAACATTACAAAATCAAATGAAAAGAACAACTCTGAAATGAATCATTCTAAGTGCAGGTTTGATTCTTTGACACAAAAATCACATTACATTTGATGAAATATTTAAACAATTACAATGTAAATCTTAAGCTATTACGTGTGCATGCAGTGCAAAAGGTAAACCTGAACTTCAGTTTGCACTGAGTTGAGAACAACCCATGCACTTTCCACCATCAAACACTGGCAGCTTTAAGGTGGTCCCCTTTACAAGATTATTCCTGATTTGAGTATTATTTTTCAATTTCTTAGCCATTTTTTGCTCCGGGGCTAGTCCAAATACTGGATGGTGGCGCAGTGGTTGGAGGGGCGCAGGCTCCAATCAAACTGGCAGCTGATCTTTGCCGGCTAATTCTTGCTTCCATTGTAAGACCAGATGAATTGGGTGGAGGATATGTCAGTTGTGTCTCGTTGTCGACTATAGCCTCTTTGTTCTGGTTAATTAGCTTAATTAACCAGAACCACAATGCATAAAGTGGTATATCGCAATTGATGCTTGAGATTTGCAGCTCCATAGACTTTTTAGTTGCTCTCTCTCTTTCTCTCACACTCTCTCTCTCTCCTTCTGTCTTGCTCTCTGCTGATTTGTCATTCCAATTTGAATACAGTTAATATGTACTGCTAAGAGAGTCACCAAATAATCTGACTACAAAAGGTCCTTTGATGAAGAGATCAATTTAAAGTTCATCTGGAATTTTTGAATAAATTTGTTGCTGTGAGATATTTAGAACAAAAATTGCTTTCTGAATTAATATTATCCATGTTTGCTAGTATCCTACTGATATTGTTTCTATTGGTTACCCCCTCCGTCTTTTAGCTCTTTGTGTGTTGAATATACATATAAATTGGCAACTTTTTAACTTTTAAACATTCCTTCTGGCAATTCATATTCATATTTATTTCAGATACATGGCTTTCTATAAGAAAAATGCAGCAAGGAAAGAAGAAATACCATTGTTGCCAATTTGAAGAATAAGCTGATCAGTTAAGGCTTCAAATAATCCCTGTCATGAATGGTTTATAATGTGGAACAGCATGTTGAGTCACTGGCCAACCTTCCACTCAAAGACTCTAGCTGAAATCATGATAGCTCCCTCTTTTGGGGTATTTTGGCGATTGTTTTTAATCCATCCTTTTTTTTTCCACAAAGAGTGATCTGACTTGAAAAGCATTCACATAAATGAGCTTGATTTATATGTAGGTACACTGTATACTGATAATCTGTCCCCTTTGAAAATCTCAACTACAAGAAACTGTAGACGTGGCAATATGTATGTAGTTTATTATGGAATTGGATTCATCTTCATGAAGCAAAATTATTGCCTGCTGTGAGTTACAACAAATATAAATTTACTGATGATAGTTTTTCACAAATGTGTATATGTATTATAGGTGAGGGTAAAGAATTTTTCTTGTCAGAATCGGTGTGTGAAAACAACATTTTAGAATCGTGACATGAATATCAAAGTACTCAAAATTATGTCTGTCGTCTGTCAAAACTCTGTTAAATTACACCCACACATTCTCATCATGTGCATATAAGCTAGCCATTTGCCAAACTCACCTTTGAAAAAGGAATGTATTAACCACTGTGGTTTAAAGCCATATTTGCCACCACCCCAAGTGTCATGACAATTGCTTGAATCACAGGCATATCAAAGCCTGGGAATCTTGTGAAAATATTGACAAATTACCACCAAAAAGCACCATTTCTTTTTTCCTTAGTCCAAGCCCACTGCCATTTGATATCAAGGGATAATTGGAGCATTAAGTTCAGCGAGGCTTCGTGTAATAAGCTTATTGTGGACCGTGTGGTTTTATGCGCCTGGAAGAGCGTTCCATGTCACAATACTTCTCCGCCTCCGTTTTTAGAGAGAGAAGGTATAATCTTAATTGACTGGTGCTTGTCAAATTCGGAAGTATTTATTTCGTTCTCTCCTTTCAGCGTTATTTATTTTATACATCTGATGCGATTAGGACTGCTGGTGTCGGAAAGTTCACATATAGGACATGAATGACCAGACGGAGACCAGGGTTGTATATGAATACCAAAGTGTTGGTGCTGTTATTTTTTTCTTAGGTTTTTATTATGTACAAAGACCCATCAATCCAGATGATTATTTGAACTATCAATCTGATAGATGGATTATAGTTGGGGAATTGAACTCAGAAGCTGTGGTAAATGTGACTAAACCCAGTTAGAATTGTACACTTTTTATTAGTCTGTCATGAGGACTCTTTTTTTTTTTTTTTTTTTTTTTTTACACAGATACATGTACAACTGTAATCCATGTGTTTTATTATTTGTTTATAATGATTTAGATGGAAATTTTTCATAGCTTATATATGTTTATTTGTTGTGGTAGTGTATTTCCTTTTGATGTAATGATATGAGTTTATTTCCATTTAAATAGAAATAAAAGGAAGAGTTCAGAGGTCAAATATTCCCCAACTTTATGAATGCCATTTCCCTGAAATATGAAACTAATCAATCTATATCAGTCAGTTCTAATGGATGTGTTTTCTTTGAGGTGGAAGGAGAAAAAGACCACAAGATGAGAAGAGAAGGGAACTGAAAGAGGGTGTCTGGTATTGTCAATGGAAGGAAATTGGCCCCATTTGCACTGGTATAGTGGTCACACCATACAAGTTAATGAGCATAATTTGAAGTCTTTTCAATTTCTGCTCTGTGCTTCAGGGCAGGAGGGGAATGCCCGTAAATCGCAATGCTATGATCGAGAAGGATCATTCACTGTCAAAATTGTTCTCTGAGCCATCCATCTCTCGCTTTCTTCCCTTGCCTCTCCCTTTTCCATTACTTCTTGCTCTCTGTCAGATTTTTCTTATTTCTTTGCCTCTCTCTTTCCTTTATTTTTTGCCTTTTTCATTTGTTCTCTTTTTTTCTGTGTCCTTTTTTCCATTATAATCATTTATAAGTTGCTTGCTAAGTGCAGCTCTTTCTCCCATTTGAGTTTTATTGAAAATTGTCTCTAATTTCAAAAAGAGAAATGTCTCGTTATTTCATTCCGGTT
This sequence comes from Echinometra lucunter, assembly GCA_029962745.1. Classification (NCBI taxonomy): domain Eukaryota; kingdom Metazoa; phylum Echinodermata; class Echinoidea; order Camarodonta; family Echinometridae; genus Echinometra; species Echinometra lucunter. The sequence goes on from CM057158.1 coordinate 7,356,822, forward strand.
TCCCGTTTGTCCATTCTTTTCATTATTTCTGTACTATGCTAGTTTGATTGCTTTCTCCTCTCTCAGTTGTACTTTTTCTCAATCTCTTCCTCCAATTTTCAAACATTCTAATCTTTACTCCTTTATAATCTTTCATCTGTCCATCCTCCACCTCTTCATTCATCCATCCTTCTCTCAAGCACCATCCTATCCTTCTAGCCAGGAAGTCGATATAAATTGGCCAGGTGCTTGGTGAAGCGAAAGTGCTCCCCTTTTCACTCTTCCAGACAATTCAACCTGAAAATTGTGCCTCTATCCAGTGGGATGGGGGACACCTCCCCCTTTGTGGGGGTCATAAGTTTACCCCTGTGGTACCCAACTTCCTACCAATCCAAACTTTGCATATACTGTTTTTTCATGTACTTTTGTTGTTATCAGTGGTACACAGCTGCCTACCATTACCAAATTGCATATTTTGTTGTTGTTTGTTTTTAAATCTCTGCATTTGTTGTTTGTTGTTCTTTTTAGTGAAATTCAATATTCTTCCGATTTGAAATACCTGTAAATGCTATATTGTGTTATACTCTTTGTATAGCATATTTTAAAAAACCCAGAAAAAAAATTGATATTTGCCTGTACTTTCCTGGCCTTAGGTTAGGTTTGCAATAGTATGTATTGTACCCCCCCCCCTCCACATGCAAACACACATTTATTCATATATATTACAGTATTAAAAACATATATGTGAACTCATACATGATGTAAAACCTATTGAAAATTTATTTACCGGTATAGATTCTTTGCTTGGTGTTATTGATAAAGCTATCAGGAAAACTAAAAGACCAGCAAATCTAAAGTAGTCACAAATTCCTTCCATCGACAAATTAGGAACGCACCTTGCAACTGCTCTTACAAAAAGGACACTGCTTCATTGAATTATTGTATTGTGCAAGGTTCACAAATATTTACACTTTTTTTTTTACTTGCTGTAATCATTTTATTTCCACCTTTCCAGCTCTTAAGTATGATAGACAGTTGAGAATTCATATAGATACTTCATTCACCAAAATGAAAAAGTATGAAAAACATTGAATTATTATGGCATTAAGCCATGTGGCAGGGCATTAGCATTGTAAATAATCAGAAAGAATCATTAAGAATTTTCTTAGTTGCGAAGCATGCACTTTAAAGCTGCGAAGAAAAATAATCACCTTTGAAACAACATTTCTTTTCAGTCTTATCTATATACAAGCTGCAGAGTATCAACCAAATATAGACCGAATCGAATATCGATTTGTGGGCAGCACCATTACTGCGGTGTCCCCCAAAGTGCGTATGTAATTTTTACGCACCACATTCAGCTGCCATTGCATTGTTGTATGTAACTCTATGGCGGGACATCGCAGTAATGGCTGATCACCTGCTGCCCTCAACGATAAGCTGGATCGGTCTATATTGTGATGAGCAGTAGAAGAGAGAAAGTATACCATGAAAAGAGAGAAAGGGGGGGGGGGAAGGGGGATTCACTGAATTCCTTTGGTTACCGCCATTTACTCAAGAGTGGATACGAAAATATATGTGGACAGTTCAATTCAATTTATTTATTACACAAAATAAAATCAAAATACAGTATAATATAACAGTAACATAAAATACGTATACGATATTCTGCGGGGCTTTCCACGAAGGTTAGAAAACCTGTAAGTTTGGATCACCCAAATGCAGAGCAAGGATTCCTGCAGCTCTCATCAGAGGTTAAAGAAGAACCCTCAATTAAGTTAAAACCCATACACGAAAGTTCATTTTATAAAAGTAAAATTAGATTCCTACATTTCATGAATGGTTTAGATTTTTTGGAATCATCAGTGTGAAGTTACACACCAGTTGATACCACAATGTAGCATGCACTACTGCATTTGAGCAGTATTTTCAAGATCATGACCAGTGTCTTTGATAAGTGTAATAGCTCCCTCTCAGTTGGAATTGAGCACAAAGGTGACTTTTCTTGACTACCACTGGAGTCCTGCATTCTTTTTGATAAGTTTGCAGTGTTCTGGATGGCTTTCTGATATTAATTAATCATCTTCAGTTGCTGTTTAAAGTTTTCAATATTGGTAGTTTGTTCATTCTTGCATATTTCCTCTTATTAGTGCAAGAGGAAAAGCATCCTTGTCTCCTTATTTGAAATTATTTTCAATCATTCCAATAAGACTTTATTAATTATTCACATTTAGTAAGGCATATAATGAGATGTTTATTACATGTATGTAACCCATTACGATTTTCTGAACCACTTTACAGCTAGCATATATTGAACAAACCACACTCACTGTATTGGCAAAGTTTTTCAGGCTCTTATGCCAAATGCCGTTGTTATTGCAGATGGAATGACTACCAGTGCTTCGTCATCATGTTATACGATTTGGAATGTCTGTTTTATTTTTTTTTAACATTCTAATCTAGGGACTTTCACAAACATTTCTCTTCAATATTAATTTTACAGCTCTTCAAATAATCAGTACAGTTGTATGCTGCAGTTGGACAGTTGTGAGCTCTTTTTTTTTTTTTTTTTTTTTTTTTTTATTCTTATAGAGCTGTCCAAAGCTTAATTCTGCTCTGCTTGGGTTTTTGTGTTTGTTTTTGTTTTTGCTTTTTCTTTTTTGGTAGATCAAAAGGAGGAATTAAAAAGACAGTGATCACATTCTCTATATTATTTTTGTTGTAGTGAAGTGTTGCCACCAGTGGAAGGTCTCTGTCTGTTTAAACAGGGATGAGTAAATCCCCTTTCTGGACCCTTCTCCACATACCTTTCATACTGTATAACAGAGCTTATCCTTCTTTTTGTAAAAACAAGTTATAGAAGGGACCACCTGCAATACGAAAACAAATAATGATGAAAAAAGCTCATCAGAGTAGCTCTTCATTTCTGCTTTCTACATATTTTCACTTGTGTATCCCTCTCTCTCTCTCTCTCTCTCCTCATTCTCCCTTCTTCTCTTCCCATCCTCTCTCTCCTCCGCCTTGCTCTGTCCTTCTTACATGTATTTATCTCTTTCTACTCTGAAATATGTATTCATTTGTCCTTTGAATTTCTAAATGTATCACTTTGTTTCTATTTTAAGTGATGACATAGCCACATATACCTGATAGATTATTATCAGAAATAGAAAATTTCAGTATGTAATGTAGCATTCATGCCATGATGTCATGATGATGTATTCATCATTACATGGAGATGGTGTGTTTTATTTGCATGATACTTGAAAAGCTGTAACACCCCCTCCCCCCCCCCCAATATAATTCCTTGCTGGGTTGACCAACATCCATGAAAACTTGTAATAAATTCATTTTATCTATTAGATACCTCTTAAGAAGCAAGAAATGCAAGATCATGCTCTCAGAGATGAGTAAATTAGGACAGACAATCAGTCAAATCTTCCCTCTGTTTGTAGAGTCGTCAGTGAGAGGTGTTGGCCACTTGTTGGGGGTACATTGTGATCCAATAATTGGGTCTGGTGTGGGCATTGTTCCCCTGGTATGTCAAGAGGGGCTCAAGACCAACCAGCCCCAAACAACAACTTGTGAAGTGTGCCTCTTTCCCCTCTCCTGAAAGTCGTGTTGGGGGGTAGGTTTCTCCACTGTGTTGTTGCGTACTTGTTATTGTGATGACTAACCATTGGCAACATGGAATCATCACAGATAATTTCCTGATGATGTTAAAACAACACAAGAATTGAGGAAAAGCGAAATCTACAAATTTATTAGTTCACTTGTTTGAGGAGATGGCAAATGGTAACAATTTGGTTTCCAGTGGACTTTTAATGCAAATGAGGGCTTTTTGAAGATATATATATGTGAAAAGAATTTGATAAGCTGCAATTTCCCAGGAAGACTTCTTTATGATTAGTCTTATATATATATATTGATCATCTGGAAGGAGCATGCATACCAGTATAAACCTTTGTCAGACCTCTTTGTACTAAAATTCTTGTTCATTTTATTCAGCATAAATGACTTCCTATACTAGTAGTCTGTGCATGTATACTAGTACATTCTAATCATCTACATTTAAATGTGCACCCTTTCATACCTATTGTTTCCAAACTTTGTAAATTTCAAAGCATTTAGTGAGCACTTATTTGCAGAAATTTCCAGAATGAAAGCTTTTTTTCTGAGAGAGCAAATACGAAGGTATCTCACACAAGTTATGAGTCACCCCCGCCGCCACCCTCTCAAAGACTGGTATCGGTAACTACAAAAGAGCAGTCCTACTGCTTCATGCTAAAGGGGACTGTTTTGTGTTCAAAAATTAAATTCAAATAGACAGGAAAGAATAGGAGTGGAGAGGGGGGACATACCTTTTGTATGAGTCATGGGATTCATTTATGCAGGTGTCAACACATGCTGCAATTTTGTTGGTGGTGTGGGTCTATTAGTAGTCATTACATAGAAGCTAACTTAAGTAGAAATATGATTATGTAATGGTGCCCACCTGGAGATGCTAGTGAGAGACCAAAAGACAAGAAGAAAATACTTTTTGATTACAAAGAACCTTAAAGAGCTCTTTACATGTATATTGGACATCTGAACTATTTCAGCTGTAAGGTTAGGAATGTGTAAGTGTCCGTCTTCTCCTTCTCTCTCTCTCTCTCTCTCTCTCTTTATAGTGGGTTACAATAATTCTTTAAATGGTATTTGCTGCTTTGTTTTTGGTTTTTTTTTATATAAATGTAATTGTAAGGTACAACTTTAAATCAGTATAAGGACATGATCAATATTTAAAAAAATATGCAATACTAAATTTCAACAAAGTTTCAGCATTTTTAGTATCCTTCATTGCATTTACCTGTGTATGAACTTCTCAGTTTATCAAGACAGGCACTGAGATTTTAATGGGAATTTTAATTTTCAGATTTTATGCAGGAAGATAATCCATCCAAGAACTATTGTATATTTTTGTCCTTTTCAGTTCATTTCTTTTTTCAAAATTCTGTATTCTGGTTACTGGTAAAGGTAAAGAAATCTCAGTTTTCTCACTTTTTCGTCAAAGATGATGAGCATCTTTGAACTTCTGTCCTCTCAATTGGAATGCTTCACTAAGAGGCTCCCAGGGGAGAATCAAACAAAATGGAAACCCCTCAACACTTTTTGAAAATTTAAAAAGATATCCTCCTGCGCGGAATCAGTAAGAGGGAATGAGACCCCTTAGCGCACCGCGGTCTCCCCCATTGGCTCTCATCATATTGTTTTCATTAGCAGCGTGCCATATTTGCTTGCCTCATTTGTCAGTTAGAAGTGCTCATATTTTCACAACAAATTGGCCTCCCTTGTCTCTCCTACTGCTTCATATCAGTTTTAAGAGCACATCCCTCTTTTAAAAAAGTGATATTTCTCAGCCGTAGCTTTCTCATGACATGGGTAGCTTATTGGTCCCAAAACAGTGTTGGTAGATGCAGGAAAGTATTTCCCTTTGTATTTTTGTGTCCTTTTTGCTTTTTTTTTGTTGAAATGTACAGCCATGTTTAGGGTCTTTCTGTCCACTTCCGATGGTTTTTAAACCTTGTTGACTAATTATCAAAGTCATTCCACTAAAATGTCATGATGGGCTTGAAATAGATGTGGAGTTAACACCCTTTATGACTCTCAATGTTTTCAAAGTATAAAGCCTCATGCAATGTAAACCTTTGAAGTCAAATTCAGTCATCATTAAAAGTGCTGTTTATAAATAATAACTAACTTTCCTTGTTAGAGTCCATTGTGATTGCTAAACAATTTTGTTCTTCTATTGTTATAAAGTGGTAAGATAAGTAAACCTTTTCCTTTCCCTGGTATTTCATGTACAATACATGTATTCTTGTCACTTCAAATTCCATTTGGGAAAGCACTCCCTCACGAGAGTGGGAAAGTCCAGGCGTGGTACCCTCTCGCTACCTGCCGAGTGAGAAAATATTGTGATAATCGCCTTGTTTGATCATCTGATTCACAGAGTTGAGAGTCTGTCAAAACGTGTTACTAGATCTGTTTAATACATGGGTTCCTTTCAAATTTGCGTGGTTTGCTTCAGTCCCATGCTTTATGTTTTGTGTCCTTTTTAGGGTGAGGTGTACATAGGATAGAGTCTTGACATGACTAATTGGGAGAACAGATTATTGAAACTGGGATCAAACATATCAGTTACTGTCAGGAAGTGATGGGAAACATTTTATTGTTGACCAGTCAGTCAAAAATTGACAGCACTGACTGGAGTGGATAGGATATGTATTAAGATGTAAAGGATTATTGTCACTCATATAATTTCTCATAAAATGTTGTATGTAGAGCTGTGTTGTCATGTGATTGAGTTTGATGCCTTTTGATGAATTATTTGATTTTCAAAAAAAGTTTTGCTTCAAAGCAAAGGTGGCAGATTGAAAAAAAGGAGAAATATCCGTACTGATGACATTGTTGATTTAGGCTTAGTTTCAAGTAACCTTTATTTGATTTAACAGTCAGCGAAAGTGAATGTGGAGAAATGAAAGGAAGACAAGTTAGAAAGAGAAAGAGGCCAGAGGAGAATGAGAGAAGGGGAGAGAGAGAGAGGGGGGGGGGGGGAGTAGAAGGAGAGGAGAGAAAAGGGCCAGGGCTAGAGGTTGGAGAGAGAGAGAGAAAGAGAAACTTGAGGGATAGAATTGTGACAGAGAGAGAGAAAGAGAGAGGGGGATGGAGGAAGGTATATGTTGTAGGCAGGCGGATGGGATTGACATTGATTTTTTGTTCAAAGTTTAAACCTCAAACCTAATGTTTACCATGAATCCTTGATATACATCCAACTTTCCGTTTTCGTAGCTGTTTTTGATTCTTCATCTCAAGAACTCAAATATCATGTCCTTGAATACCTCATGTATATTTATTTCACTCGTTGTGTGATAACAAATTCAGCAAATTGCCCATGCCTTGTCACTCGCCTAGGTCACCAAGAAAATAAATGAAGAAGGAGTTATTATCACTACATCACCTATCTACTACCCACTTGACACCTCTCCATTCAGATCAAATTTGACTTTCTTCTATTCAAATATTATTGTATTTGGGACGGCCGTGATTGCTGCCGCAATAGCACAGGCAATGTCGAACTTCTCCTTTTGGTCGCCCCAATTACAGTCCAAACAATAATTGTGTGTATTGTCCCCTTTTGTTGGTGTTGAATTTGAGGAAGGTCTTGTAAAGACCAGACTGTTTATACAACAAGTGAAGTTGTCATTGGAAGGTTGCTTGGGCGCTAAAAGTCAAAGAGAATAACACCTCCTTCAGATGATAAAAATATCCTTTTTTAGTTTTTTATTTCAGAATACTTTCCAGAATGCAGCATAGACCCAATTAAGTACACACCCATAATTGTTTTCTGTTCTATGACAAAATGAAATATAGGCCTTTTTTAGTGTTCTTGAACCTATTAGGTAATCTTTGTATATTCTGGACCAAGTGTATGAATAGATGGAAAATCATAATAAGTTGTTCAAAAAAATCACTCAAACTGAATGGGATAACTGAAATGAAAGAAAATGAGATTTAAAGATATGCAAATTCTGAATATTTTCTCCTTGTTCTGAAAAGTGCACAGATACATACTATAATTGTCTCCAATTTCAATGAAAAAATGTATGATTCTAATGTTTTTCCTCTTCTGTTTTACCTTTTTTTGTAGGAATATTTACAAGGAGATGCATCAAAGGCTGAGCGGCTCTTAGGTTGGAAACCCAAGTGTTCTTTTGATGTGAGTATAGACACCTGTATCTCACAGTGAAGGTGGACATTCATTATGAATTATTTTTACCAAATGATTTATTACTCATGCAAAGTATTTTGTATACACTGGCTCTTTATTTCCAAAACATCTAAATGCAATTACTGGCTACCAAAATGGAGTCTTCTCACTGTATTGTTAACAGTAGGTGATTTAACAGCCTGATGCTCAGTATTGGTGTTTGGTGTTGGTGTTAAAGAGACAGAATATGACTAAGATTTGCATGTGAAATTAAACACCAAGAGCCGAGCTCAGTTTAGCATATGACATTTGACTAAAAATGAAACACCAGCTTCCAGAGCTATGTAAAAAAAAAAAAAAAAAAAAAAAATCGGAGGTTAACACCTGACACTGACTGATTTTTGTCTCATTTCATGTGCGATTTTAGATTGTAATTTTGCAGCAAACATAAACACCAGCACAAAACTCTGACACCAAGCATGAAATTACCCAGTGATGGGTTACTACTTATAGTTGTTATTTTCATTACAGAACTGAAGAGAAGAAAACTTGAAGAATGTACATGTTCATGTCATTTTGCAAATCTTGCAGTGAAATGTCTTGAAATTCAGTGACTCTCTCTTTCTGATTTTCAATCTAACATAAGTCAGCTTGAAGAGAAAAAGAAGATTTGTACTTACAAATTAGTAATGTAATGTTAAAAAAAAAAAAAAAAAACAGAGAGATCCATTGTTAAATGTTAACGCAAATTGCTGCAGTTTGATTTTCCTAATCATTCTACTTCATTCACATTCCTTTCACATTTTCATATTTGTCACATTAGCTTACCTGCTATTCCTATTGTTTTTTTTTATTACAAAATGTGAATGATTACAGAGATCATGGTAGACAACTGTGTCCTGGTATTGATTTCGATTTTGGACTAAATCATGAATATTAATCATATTACTTCTTTATATCCCAATACCCGTTCAATAGATACATTTGATTCATTCAAGTCAAACTTGAAAACGGTTCTCTTTACTAAAGCGCACAGTGGAACTTGATGTCAGCACAAATTTGTAGTACAGCTTATTCTGTTTTATTTCCTTTCTACTTTCTTTCTTTTCTAAGCTATTCATGCGCCTCAGAATAGTATTACTAGATACATGTAGATGGTGCAATACAAGTGCGTTGTAGTAGTAGTAGTAGTAGTAGTAGTAGTAGTAGTAGTAGTAGTAGTAGTATCATTATCATTATTATTATTTCACAGCCTCTTTTTCAGCAACTTGTTTTGGAGATGATTGAAAGTGACTTGAAGCTCATCTTTATCTTTTCTTACTTTTTTTTTTTTTCAGCAACTTGTGTCAGAAATGGTGGAAAGTGACATGGAACTCATGCAGAAGAATCCTATGGCATAGTGAGCTAACAAACAACCAGTTTTTACTAAGTACTTGGTAGTCTCTACTTTTGAGACCAGTCCAGAAGGAACAAGGGAACATCATCAGCATCATTTCATTCATACACATCATAAACTATTTATGCTTTTTACAACTCTGACTAAAAGTAGTTTGTACAAAGTGTTTGGTATTCTACATTTTTTGAGACAGTCCAGAGGCCTGTTGCATAAAACTTACGTTTAAACGCAACTCAGGGAAAAGCAAAATGCAAATTTATTTTCAGCCAATCTGAAGTGCGCATTAGGGACTTGAGTTTGATGTTTACGAGTTGCGATCAAACGCAAGTTTTATGCAACAGGCAACAGAAGGAATAAAGGAACATCATCAGCATCAATATGCTTTTTAACAACTCTGACACAAAGTAGTTTGTACAAAGTATTTGGTAGTGTCTACTACTGAGACTTGACCAAAATGAATCTATGAGTACCGCTGGCATCATTTTATTGATAAAAGCAACAATTACTGTTTTTGCAACTCTGACACAAAGTAGTTTCACCAAGCTTGGTAGTGCTTTGTGAACCATTCCCATACATGCTGTATGGTGTATTGGTCTAATCTCAAATATTGTTCATCTCTATTTTGAACTAATTGAAATAAAGATTTATTTGTATTGAACAGTTGCATAATTCCTGAAGTATATTCTAGTAGCACTTTTGAAAATGATAATAATTAATGTTTTGATGCTTGAAACTCCAGTAGGTTTGGTGTACAGGTAAAGAAAATATAAACTTCAGCAAGATTGTTGCCATTAAATGTGATCTTTATCTTTTTAGAGAAATAGATTTATTGATAATCCTTTATGAAGAATTTTAATATGAAAATTAACACAAATTGAATGCCATTTTGCCAATGTAATTAAGGTTTTTACTAACATGTCATGTATGAAATTGATCAATGTTTCAGCCACAAGGTCCCGAGTACACTCATGTATGTAATTCTACTGAAATGGACTTCTATTTTAGCTTAGGGTCTGTGCACTTGCTATTCTTATTTCTATAACAATATGAGTTGCCTTGCAGGTAGATTTAGGCATACACTGTGTTTTCAGATAAATTTTGTTGTAAAGAATATAAGTTACAGGAAGCAGCTAGACTATCTTATATTGATTTTTTTCCTCTTCACCTTAAATCTATTTAGCATTTTTTTTTTTGCTGCTACATCAGTTCCCAGAGTATTCTCATTAAGTTATTATTTCAAGCCAAAGTTTTGATCTTGATTGGTCAAGGTATCCTACGTTACCTGGAGGTATAAGCCTCCTCAAAGAGTTACCAAAATCTCTAAGTCCATGCATTGTTATGTCTTTCATGAAAGTGTCTTCATATTTTGAAAATATTCTTGTATGTTGTGTGGCATTACTAGCTTACTCATTTTTAGAAATTATGTAATTATGCGATGTGAATGATTGTGTAATAGTGAATTTGATATATATATATTCAATATTCATAATTGCTCACAAATGTCCAAGATTTCAACATTTTCCGAAGGAATTTTTTATGCTATGCTGTATTCCAACAAACTTTGTAATTTGCTCTGAAAGATTTTTTTTTTTCTTTTTGAACCAAGAATAGTTCCAGTGATGTGATCTCATTAACGCACAGCATTCCAACGTTCCGAGGCGATAGAAATTTTAACAAAATGAAATGTATTTTGGCTGAATGTGTATGCATGTCTAGAATTCAGATTACATGAAAGGTCTTACTGTTCATACGTGATGAAATTGCGTACAAAATTCTTTTCTAGTGTATTTTGTAGAGTGAAATCCCCAATACTAAAATGATCATAGCGGTTACTAATGTTATGATGCAGGGTATATGTTTATCCAAGACGTGGACGTGTTTTTCCACCGTCTGATCTTTTTCTTTGTATCATTGATCTAATGAAATAAGCAGATTCTCTTCAGTTGCATGTAATAATTGGAAAATCATATAATCAGACATTGCATGAAAAAAAAAAAATTGATGAAAATTAAGATGAAAAGCAGAGACAGAAAGCACAGGTAAGATTGATATTGTGATAGAAACAGAAAAATACTTCTTTTCTTGATATTAGATATTATAAAGTGCCTTTTTTACACTTTGTGAGTCCACCCATAGGAAAAAGATGGATTTTAGTGTGCAGCATGATATATATTTATTCTATTTATAAGGTGGCAGTTGGTGAATCTCTCTTTATGGTGTATTATAATCGTTTCTTAAGGGAGATTCTGTTCTAGGTATGTGCTTTATGTACTTTCTATCTGTAAATTGAGGTTTGTACGGTAAGACTGATCAGCGCAGCTCATTGAGTATTGTATGTGATTATGTGGAAAAATGTTTTCCTAACTGTTGTATGTTGGATTTCTATGCTGATTGTATGGCAAATCAAAACAACTCAGTAGTATTTGGAGCTTAGTGTAAGAAAAATTGAAATTATATGAAGATATTTTCCATTAGAAGTTTGTGAATCTATGATGTTTCTCATTTTTTAATCTAAAAGAAGTCATCGTCAGATATTGTACAATAAAATTTGGAAGTATGCTTTTATTTCTTTAGCATTTTCTGTGGCGGCATCTCGTCCAAGTGGTTTATGGATATTCATAATGTAATTGAATGTATTGAATTATGATACAAGAATATTTTCCCCCAAATGATTCAGTTGTACATGAGTATAATACCAGTACCGGTATATACACTTCACGTATCTTTTTGTGTCTCTTTGGCAGTGCAATCAGGTATTTTATGATGTGCAACTGCAACTAATTCTTTTGAATGTTACACCCAATCGATGTGAGAGAGAGAGAGAGAGAGAAAAGAATCATTTCCCTGTACCAATCATACCCCTCTTACCCTGCACCCCTTTTACCCTGTGCCCCTCTCCTACCACATCCCTCTTCCGCCATACCGCTCTTCTGCCATTTCCCTTCTCTGACCCAGGGGCGTGTCCAGGAATCATTTGTACAAGGGTAACCTTAACTGAGATAGCCTATCCTGCAAAAATCTGTGACAAACAGAAGAAAAAAAAATGGGTACTAATTTTTCCCCTAATATCAGATAAGCAAGCAAATTTATTTTCTACCTCCACTCCCTCCCGCATACACACATGCAAAATTGAGGGGCATGGGCCAGTTCCACCCCTCCCCCCTAATCCGGTAGTGCTCTCACCGCCACTCTCCTCCTCCTCCTCGCTCCTTACGCTTATCTCGTGTTTTCACCACCCTGTCATGTCCTATCATCACGATGGCAAGAGCGTGGAAAAACGAGAACAGGATCGGGTGGACTAGATCTCGGGCAATTTGTCACGGAAAAAATAGGCGAAAGAGCAGAGGGGAAAAATCAATCGGGGGCTCGCAATCTTGCGGAAATCCTCCTCGTTGTGTGGTCCCCATCATCATATTTTTCATCTCGCTATCGTGACAGTTGTCGCTTATCCGCCTACTCTGGCTTATCCCCGATGAGGTTTAGCAAAGAGTGGAGGGGTTTGGGCTCGGTTAGGAGAGGGTGGGGTTAGATGCGGTTGCGGTTGGGGTTAGTATAGTAGTGAGGATAGGTGCATTACTGGTTCCACCGTATTGAATGGGATAGGGGCGGGGTAAAATGAAAATAGGATGGGATAGTGAGAATATGGACTATTCCTCCATTTTTAGCTGTATTTCTTTAAATTTTGCAGTTGTATCCTATCAAATTTCCAACTTTGCATGATTGAATGTTTTATACCTCGGTCACACCGACTCAAAACCGACCGACTGTTCGGTTAGCCGTGGTAACAAGTTTTGGTTCGGTGTGTTATGTCGATCTGGCGTGATCTCCTTGTGACCGAAGTCTTAATATTTTTACTGGACTCTTCAATAAAGGCTGTATCTACTTTGCTGTAAGTGTTAAACTCTGTCGGTGCTTGTCATTGTCATGTGTAATGAAATTAAATTGATATCTTTTTTGATTGAATAAAAAGCTTTATCCCTCTGATATTTTATTCTGAAGATTCATTATTTAGGTGTAGCATTTATTCAAAGAGCGACATGAAAAAAGAAAAGAGTTCACAGTTGTAGGCCATAAACAAACGACATCCATCACATGTTAAGGCCAAAATGAGGTCAGATATTATGTTGATGTGAGTTACACATTCTCACCGCTTTTGCATGAATGTGGTGTAGTTCTTAACCAATTCAACTGTTAAGAATATCCACCGAGGAGTTTTGAAAGGGGGGTTTTGCAGACAAGATGAAAAAAGTATTTAAAAAAAGTAAAATATGATATATATTTTTTAAAAGATGATTGTATCTGTCAACAGGGTTAAAAAAAACATGTATATTTCAAATACTCCTTAATAATATATATTTACCCAGCAAACAAGAAAAGAACAAAATGAATAACAAAGCGTAAAAAAATATAGAAAGGCCATCATTTTTTCCGATTGCCGACAGGGCTCGAAAAATTACAATTGGCCCAAAGAAATTTCTGAACGGGGGATTTCGCATCTAGCAACATCCCTGCCCCGAAACCAACTTGAATGATCAGCGAAAGTGTGAAATTAAGTATTCAGTATAAACAATTTATTTTTCTGTCTGGAAATACCCCTCGCTGAAATGTCTCTACAATAATGCCTTTAAAAATAATACGGAAATAATCCCGTTTATATCTAGGGCACCCTTTGTCATATATTACATAATTATTTATGAAAATGTATGTATCTTGTTAACAGAAGTATGAAGTAACATCTTGCATCTAACCGAAATTCTAGAAAATAGCATTTTAACCAGGAAGTAGAAGACAAAGACATACAAGAAATAAACATCATGCAATTTCAGAGGCCTTGTCTATCACATTTTGAAATCTTCGGTATTGGCATGTTGCGTATTTGAACACGATTTTGATAGGCGATTCAACTGGGTACTAAAATTGGTACTGAGTTGATTACTTGACCGTCTTTGCGATCGTGTTCTGAAGAAAGTATAAAACCAACGTTTAAGTCTAATATCTCCGAGATGAATTATTAAAATAATTTTTTCGTTCAGAACAAGGTAACACACAGATCATCTTTACTGGGTAATATTCTGTGAATGAATTATGAAATTAAACTACTAATATTTTCTGTTGTCATTGATAAAGTGAAATTAATAATGAAGCACCGTATTCCAATTAAAGTCACTTGGTAAATCAATGTAAGCGTTCAAAAAATAAATACACTCAGTTCAGGTCATGAAATATAAGAGAAATAAACCCTGTCTTATTTTAAACTTTACCCCATTTGTTATTCATAGAAAATATATTAGAGATATTAGAGAATGTTTGAGAAGTGCAAAGTTACAGGATACATGCTGTGTATTTGATAAAATAATTGAAGATGAAGTTCGCAAATACCTCAATATTATGTAATCAAAAGAAATTGGATTGAAACGAAGTAAAAAAAAAAATTGTAACACTTTAAGTTCATGATTCATGTCATTTTAGTTTCAAACTATATTATGTTGCGATTGCATTTTAAAAAAATATACATATTATTGTATAAATAGTTGTTAGTTTATGATGCGAACAAAATAAAGTCGCTCAAAAGAGGATTAATAGAAATTTAAAAATCTACAAGACGAAATGAACGTGGATAGGACATTAAGAGGGTGCTGAGGTGAGGTTAAAAAGACAACAAAACGACGAACATTTTCAATTACTTTCAACATTCTGACAAATTGGACTTCAAGTGACAGATTTCCCGCGTTGTTTGATGGACAAACCTGAACGAGTGTCTCGTCTTCCTGCTGTTTACCTTTCTATTAGTCCTGTTCAGGAACGCGCGCTCTGAAAGCCACTCGAATCGGAGTAAGTGGGACTGCACGATTGTTTTTCTTTTGTCGGCTATTGTTTGTGCTCAAACACTTGTGCAAAAGGTTACAACTATTCGTTATGCTTTCAACAGGAATGTTTAGATCCTACTCGCGAAACTTTTTTGTTCTTTTTCTGCGGATGTGAAGCGTTTGTTGAGTGGTTGAGAAAAGACGGATTCGTATAATTTATTTTCTCTACTATAGGGACAAAGAGAAGAACAAGGGAACAAATTGTCTAATTTTTGTTCATTTCATGAAGTTCTTGATATCCTATGATTGCTTGAGATCATTGACTTTAACGGCCAAACTATCCAGATTTACAATCAATGCTAATTATAATGCTTCTACACATGATGCACATTTTGGCACCAACTCGCGTTTTAAAACTATACAGTGAATGGTGTGAGCTGATAATGCACATAAATAATAATAATAATAGTAATGATGATGATGATGATGATGATGATATTAATATTAATCAATACTGATAACAAAAATGCACCTGTTGCTCACCTACCGTAAGTAAATAAAGAAAAAAAACGGAATACAGTGAATTTCTCAGTTTGTTAGATTGTTCATTAAGCATGGCCGATTAGAACTGAACATAAGTGAAGAAGAAGAAAAAACAAAACAAGATTTGCAATGTATACGACCATGTCATTCTAAACATTCACAACAGAAAACAGGAGTATAAATAGTAGAGATTATGACGACGAAGACGACGACGAGGAGGAGGAGGACGGTGGTGACGCACTATTTTTTTTTCTTTTTGCTTTAAATTCATTCATAATGATGAATGCGTTGAGCAGGGACGGGCTGGGACTAAAATTCGGTCATGTCGGTTGGGGACCTTCGGGAGACCGGCCACTCAACTCATCAGCCTATGAACATGATGAAACATGCTCAATTTCCCATTCATCCTGGTTATGACAAACTTATCAGCCTATAAAACATGCACATTTTCCCATTCATCCTGGTTATGATTATCGCCATCGTACCATTTTTGACGATCCACCTTCATAGTCGAATGGAAGCAGTTTTGCCAGGGGATGATGTCTCTTCTTAAAAAAAAAAAGATTTGTTCTGCCTTTAAATTTTGGGAGCGAGGGAAGCGAGCTAGCAAAACAATTGACAGTCTGACCGGTCATCTTAAAAAAGGGCATTTTAATTAGTCCATTCATCACTTTGATAATCAGCATTTGAGCATTATGATTCATAAATACATCTATCTGTTTCAATTTATGTTAATTTTTTTTCTCCTTTATTGCTTCTGACAAACTCATTTTGTTGTTGACTGGGGTCCCCATTTTTTTAAGTTCGGTCCTTTTCAACCAATGTGTTGACCGCCCCTCCCGTACAGGGGGAAAACTCTGCAAATACCCAATGACCAGTCCGCCTCTGGCGTTAAATTTGGAAATCATGCATGAATTCAAATCAAGCTGATAGTTCATGAGAAGCACTCATTTCTTTTCTTGAAAAGCTAATTCTTGTGTGTTTCACCCTAGCGACCTCCTGTCGCTAGATCCGATATGACAAGCCTTAGATGAAAGATAACTATTTCCATCGGTCATTTCAAATCGATTTTGATTTTGCTGGTTCCGCCTCTCCGTCATCCTAGTTGGGATGATTAAATGCACGTTGTAAACCAGCAGCTGTTTATTGGGAGTCATCGAACACCAAAGCAACAGCAGACGTCCATTTTCACCCTCTAACTTTCATCACCGAAGTCTGCTCACTGACGTATTCAAACAAACATTGTCTAAATTCAATGCGACTTGCATGTGCCCGATCAAACAAAATGGCGGACGGACTGACGGAGTAAAAGTGACGCCATATCGCGTAGAAATCGCCAACTTCTCCCGACTTTACTCTATCGCAAAGCATGCTATAGTTCTTTGAATCTGAGTCCCAATGAGTCGGGATGGAAATTTTGCAGCGGAGGGAAGTCTTGTACCGGTGTATTATTTTTGCGTGTTTGTATTTATACTATAAACGATGTTTGTCTTATTGCAAAACATGAGGTGGTGACGGAGAAGGGAATACAATATAAACCATTTGATGTTATCTCACATGCTTGTAGCACGTAAGGCTGCGGCTGTCCTTATAAGCCTTGGACAGCCACGTTCCATTTCAGGCATTCAACTTTCTTTCCTTTTCGGTATGGCATGTACGATGTCTGATAATTTGCACTGATTTTCCTTTTCACTTTTCATCAAGCCCCCCACCCCCCCCCCCCCCCCACTCATGGTAAATATTCAGCGTTTGCAGTGTCTTCATTACACAGATATCACTCCACAATAGGCTATGTTCTTCATTATACCCAATACATTTTCGAAATCGGAAGGCCTAAACATATAGGTCTATGTCTTCATGAAATATATATTATCATGATCATGATGATTATGCAGCATGTTTAATTGAAATGAAAGAGGATGGGAGTGCAAATAGCCATAAATACATCGACACTGAAAAGAGAACCATGGGACTTTAATATGATATAGGATATAACAGTATAAGTGATCATCTTTGTGTAATGCCTCTTGACACAATGTATCATGTTTGCTTAAAGGCTCTAGAATCTTCATGTATCGACTTTTTACCCGTTTCATTTTTTCCATTTTACTGTGAAAACTACTCATGCTAAAACACTCTTTTCCCCTATAATACGTATACTTCACATTAACGTGTTTATTTATGATTAGACTCGAGTGATGGGCGCCTGATTAATTCATATCAAATTATTCAAAATTTACAAAAT
Organism: Echinometra lucunter; assembly: GCA_029962745.1. Lineage (NCBI taxonomy): Eukaryota > Metazoa > Echinodermata > Echinoidea > Camarodonta > Echinometridae > Echinometra > Echinometra lucunter. The sequence goes on from CM057158.1 coordinate 7,374,536, forward strand.
AGTTCAACATCCTATTTTTTAATTTTAATTTTCTTTGCGCCAATATACCAAAGATAAGAAGTAATCAAAAAGAAGAAATTCATTTTGATAATGATTTCGGTGAAAAAGTAAGTGATACGTTTCATTTACTCCCGAATGGTCACACTGAGGCACATTTGTTTGAATTGAACTTTAACACTCAATAGATAATAAGAAGATCCTATAGCAGACGCATATGATACAGTTTTTTTTCTTCAAATATTCAGAATAGCTTGAATAAATGTATAAAATGAATCAAACAGTCGTATTTGTACCCTGTATTAATACAAATATAAGGTAATCACGAATTCTTGATGTATAAAGTGCATTATCATCATGATTATGGATATTGTGGTTTATCCTGAGATGATTTTTTTTTTTTGTTTCAGTGATATTTGATTTGAAACAATAATTCTCATTCGTCTTGAAGATTTCTGCGATGTGAAAAAGACTCTGCGTTGCTATGGTAACGGGTATCTGAGGATGGAGGACCACACACATACTTTGTATACCAACTGGTATCCGGTTAGATGTTGACGAATCGAACGATGTACATCTTCTTCAACACCACAATTCATAGTAGAGGAGTCTAGTGATGCCTCTGCAAAGTCTTGGAAGACACCACAAACAATGGGATGAGTGTTTAAACGTTGTCTCTTTGCTTGTTTACGAACGCATCTTGGGGAGCCGGACTTTAAACATACTTGATCTATGGGGCCCATTATCTTAGCCTTCCCATGGTTTGTGTGCAAGGCAAATCGGAGGGTCAACTTTCACTTGGAGGGCTAGTTACAGAGTGATTGACACTTTCTCTTCCATGAGATCGATCTGCTTACTATACTGCAAATAAATCTCTTCTTTTCTCAATGTCATTTCCACCTATCCTCCTCCTCCTCCTTCTTCTCTTCTTTAAATGTCTTTTTCTTTTTCTTCCTTTTCTTCTTTTCCTTTTTCTTCCTTTTCTTCTTTTCTCCTTTCTTGTTTTTTTTTTCCTTTCCCTCCTCCTTCTGCTAACTCCCCCTTGTCATTTTCCTTTCATCTCCTCTGTCTAATTCATCTGTTATCCGTGTTGATTTTCAGTATTTACATCTTTAGACCTGTTCTTTCTTGTGTTTCTCTATGACGAATTTAAAACGAAAAGCTTTATTACATTTGTATTTAACATGTTTAAAGCTCTATTCTTCAGTTTTGTTTTACTAATCATATTTTTATATAGCTTTCCTATATACCCCAAATTAAAATGTGTCACCTTTGAAAATCTTAACAACAATGTGTTATAAGGCAATACAGTTAGATTAAAGAAAAAGAAAACTACTGGAAATAAAAAGAGATTTGTCAGTGTTCTTCATAGTTAAGGCAATATATTCAGTTTTTTAGGATAAAGATCAGAAATTAACATTACAGTCGTTTCATTGAATTTTATTGAATTTATTGATTTAGAACTTTCAGAAAGTTTTTCACTTAATTGCTTAAATATGTTTGCTTGTTTTACAGTTCATAACAAGATGTTGATGAAATTAATAGCAAAATAAAAACTTAAACTGTTAACTGAAATCAAAGTAAATGCAAAAAAATAACAACAAAAAACTATGCTTTTCCTTTTGGAACAGATCCTCTTTTTCAATCTTTGAAAAAAAATCTCCAGAAAACAAACATTCAGTATAGAGCATGAGTAAGTGGATAAGGTCAGACTAGCTTACTCATTCTATCAACAAAGAAACTTCAATCCCGAATCCACTTATACTCAAATAAAAGGACTAGAACAGACATGAACACGACAAACAAAATAACAACGTAACTATTGACGTAATTGTTCTGGCTTTTGAAGGAGAAAGTGCAAAAAATCCGCCATCCCTGATGCCTCCACACGTCGCGCATTCTTTCGAGTACAATCGTGAACAATCGAAGAAGATGGAAATAGTGCTGAAGTGTTTCTTAGTTTGTTTGTTGCACTGGTTGTTTCATTAGTGAAACGCAATGTAGTTCAAACAACAGATTGTTAGCCCAAGAGATTTCGAGTAACGAGATTTTGTGGAAGGTTACGGTTTCCATTAAGGATTGTTCACTCATTATGCGCAGACGGTTAATCGAACCCCTTTTTCTTTTCATGACGGTCAACCATAGCTAGCTTTTGAATGGCGGGTTAATTCGGGCGCCACACCTTGTGTTTGACTGCGCTACGCATCGCACACACATTAGCGCCGCGATCTTACAGTGATCTCTTTTCACGCCGCCCCTCGGAAAATATTGAGGAAAGCATTCTTTGGCGTTTGATTATCCGTGAATGCAGAAGAGTGGTCTGTTAATTACGGAAGAAAATGGACCATTCGTTTCCTCTAATGGTTGTTGAAGAGTGTATGCAAAGCCAGGGATTTGACTAACCTTACATGTTTTTACCATGTTTGATGTTAAATATAACGGTATAAAAGAGACACTAGGGGACGAATATATGTTCTTTAAAAAGTAAACAGAAGGAAAGCAGAGATGAATAGACATTCTGACAAAGAACAGTAAGTTTTTAAACAAGTCATGTAAACGGGAACCCCTGGCTTTCAATGAAAATGTTTAGCGTTATCTAGGAAGACATAGCAACCATAGACTCGTATGGGGGGGGGGGTGCAGAATTTTGAAAATATCATTGTGGCGATTGTTAACTCATTTACAATTGTGATTGTTAGTACAGCTTTGCGACAAAATTAGAAATAGATCGTGCATTGACTTTTCACATTTTAAATGAAGGATCGTTGCTACCATTTGAAAGAGAGAGAGAGAGAGAGGGGGGGGGGGGGAGAAGAACCAACGAAATAATAATAGTTTTTATAATGCCATTATTTTAAGCTACTTATACGAAAAGACGTATTGCTGATGTATTGTTTACTTACTTTTCTTTTTTTTTCTACACTTGTAACTTCTGAAAACCACCAGCATCTGTAAAAAAAAAAAAATACTAAGTCATTTGAAATGTACGATCATCCAAATAATGAGGATTTTCTTCTCCAGCCTAGAATTTGTTTCCTTTAATAGGCATGTCTGACCAGAACCATATCTGTTTTTAGTCCTTCTCCATTGTTCAATCTTTTTTTATACCCATAATGTTCATGAGCTCCCTATGAATACTTTGCAAACATTAAGAGGCACTTTCACTCACAGCTTCTGGTGACGTCATGTGAAAATCAAGAAAAATGTGAATGGAAAAACAAGGGAGGACAAGAAGAATGATTAAATAAAAGCAAACAAGCCCCCCCCCCCCCAAAAAAAAAAAAAAAAAAAAAAAAATAGAAAGCCGAGAAGTAGAGAGCATGCTTTATGAAGAGCTGTTTATTTTTAGTGTTGGCAAGGGGCGAACGGAGTAAGTTACATCATGACTTCGAAAAGAGGAAAATATTCTTTAAAGACAATTAGGTGGAATTTCTTAATTGTTCTCCAAAGAGGCACTGGACATTCCTAGGAAGGATAAAATGTAAACAGTTATGTCAAGTTGACACTCTCCGTGAAAATTCTCGTGCAAAACATCACTTTTGAGATGCACTTGCGAGTTGCGAGAGCACTTCTTGTATTTGTTTCCACTCACTAGCTTTTCTTGATTTCAGCGTTTGTTTTCTCAATTTAGTTAACGATGTAAAGAGTTGTTTTCGCGCGCATTACAATGGTTACCTGCTATCACCCCTTTCCAGTTTTTTGTATCTGATTAAGGTGAAGTGATTTTTGGTGACGGACCACCCATTAAAAGTGGAATTATTTTGACGTCGACGGGTCTGTAACCTGACGTCTGAGGAGGGGACGAGAAAAGTGACAAGTATCTGCAAAGATCCAAGGCAAACATAACAGAAAGAAGTAACAGAAACACACAAATTCCTTCTAAACACAGATCCCAGTATTTGTTTTAACTTTTTACTTACCAATGAGTGAATTTTACCTAGAAAATAAACGACGTTCCCTTGATATTATTTTTGTACAGTCCCCTAAAAAGGAACAAAAATCTAAACATATTTGTCATAAATGCTTTAGGTAAAGTAATGTGAAGGGATGTAAGCAAAATTATATTTCAGGTATATGTTTAATTTTCTTGTTAAAATTGAAAAATCAAAGTTCTCTTTATTTCTCCTTCATTTTCTCCCTTCTGTATTATTTCCATTTTCATTAACTTTTTATCCTTTTCGATTTGGAGCAAATGCAAATATGGAAGAATATTCTGAATTCATCTTGAAACTTTTCTCTGCAACTTGTATTTCTACAACAGCCCTGAAGATACAACGAACAATTAAACAAACAAACATAATATTTTAAAAACAACAAGCAAACAAAATTACGGTGAAATGAAAACAGACAAATAAATCAACAAACAACTCGGGTACTGTTACCACGAAAATGCATCTTTCAAAGAGAATAATTCTACAAAACAATGAATAAACTGGAACCAGGAAAGGAACATTTTAGGTAGAAAGGTGGGATCAGTTAATGAAAAAGTGGAATGAAAAAAAAAAGACAGATAAATAGTTTGGTAGCTTTCGCTTAAAGAATAAAAAAGAGTATAGGTGAGCTGAAATCTGTGTTGGCCCTGATGCTATCCCGCAGACAGAAGTCGTAGTTCAAATAGCCCACAGCGTGTACAAAACATTGCTTCACAACTCTCTGTCTATCCTTTATTCTTCTAAACACCAGTGCGTGTGTGTGGTAACCGATGAGAAACAAGACCCCATTTTGCTCTTCCTCGCCCTGTTCCCACTTGTCAAAGTTTGGTGGCATATGTGAAATGATTTTATGTAAAGTTTGTACCTGAAAGATCCAACGATCAGGGAGGTGACGGAGAGATTGTCGAATTAATAGGCATTTCACTTTCAAAAATTCTTCAATAAATGGATAGACAAATGAACAATAAATTAGTAAACGAATCACGAATAAGCCAGTTGACTGATAATGAGAGTTACTAAACAGACAATAATAATAATAACTCTTATTTACCCAGGGTAGCCACTTCAGCTATAAGCTGATCTTCCAGCGGGCCCTGCATAACATCATATGTTATTATTACCCTTCTCCATTCTTATATGCCGAGCGCCTGTCTAGAAGGCAGAAGGTCCCATTTTTGTAAGTCTTTGGTATGACTCGGCCGGGGATCGAACCCACGACCTCCCGTTCATGAGGCGGACGCTCTATCAATTGAGCCACCATGCCCGGACAGATATTGAAAAAGCCGAAATAGATTAGAATGAAAAAGGATGAATGATTTATGAATAATAAAAAGTAAAATGCAGAAATGGATTTTAACTGTGTAAGTTTGCTTGGAAGATATCGCTTTTTAGCTTTTCAAAAACACGGCAATCATTAGCGCTGATAAAAGTCGCTTCACATTTTCGCCTTAAAAGAACGAGAAAGGATTATGGTATAGTGTAGACAAATTGGAAAACATCTGTAAACTTTCAAGGCAGAAAAATCTTTCATGTAGAAATTGAAAGAGATTTAGGGATTTGCACTGTGCGTGCTGTACTGTTTTATTTTGTCAGTGGAAACAGAGCGTAACGGCTTTATCATTTATGACGAAGAAAATAGATACAAGCGCGTTACACTTGGAATGAGAATTTGTCTTTGAGATTTACCGGTTCTTTACTACTTTAGCCTGAAGATCGTATTTGTATGTTTGTGAGAACCAATTTACCGTCTGTTTGCTGATTTGTTAAATGCATTATTCCTCCTTAAAGTTTTTTCCTCGACTCATTTGACAAGAAATACCGCCGAAAAAAAAAAGACTGAAGAAGATTTTTGTCAAAGATGCCGAAAACAGAGCGACAATGGGATGAAAAGGTTTTGCAGCTAGAGCGTTCTGTTTTGGATGTAGAAAATAGAAGGGCAGTGCAAACTTTAATTATAGTGACACCTTGATATTCAATGGCTTTTGGGATGGAAGTTCCTCTTCAAACATTTGATCTTGAAATCATTTCTTGAGCAAAACAAATGATGGGGATATCACCCGAAGCCTGACATACTTCTCACCTCCTTGATCAAACAAAAAGACAGCACATCATCTACAAATCAGGCCAAATTAGCTTACCTTCTTTTAAAAACCCAGATCGTCTACTCAAACCCTTATCTTTCAGACAAACTAGTTTTACCGAACGAGAGAATTTTTTTTTCATTATTCGAGAAAATATTTTTAAAAATATACTTTCAATTTCTTAGATTTGAATCATGGACATTCGATTAAAAAGCTTAATTCATTAAATTCAGAAATCAGTCTTATTGATTTTATTAATTTCTTAATCTATAATTTTGGAGTTGTCCTTGATTACAATCGACTTATATTAATTTATAATCTAAGAAAGTTAGAGTGTATTGTGCGTCAAAAAGTACGTCATAAATGACAATTGCATCATTTCAAATTTGAATAACATTTTTGATTTTTCACAATTTTCATAGTTTTAATACTCAAGAGCTATTAAGGTTAAGTTAGTTTTGTTTGGTTTAATTTTTGAATGATTATCTTTACAAAAAACTTTCCCGAATTAGACCGAGAGAAAATTTATCATATTGGAGTAAATGATGGTGAGAAATCTTGACAGACTAATTAGGTATGAATAGCTTGCATTGTTGTTTTTGGTGTGTGTTTGCTTTGTTTTATATATTCAGTCATCGAATTTCATGAAAACGTTCTTGTATTCAAAAAAAAAAATCACATTTTGACTTCCATACTGTCCGGAACTACACGTTCGTCGAGCTTTAAATTTATTACTTATCATTTCCTTGTATATCTATCTTCTGTTCAAAACTTGCAACATTTTCTTGAAGCACATCACCCTTTGTCTATAGCGGTTTTCCTATCTATCCTAACTCAAAAGTATCCTACCAAACATGGTGGCCCTGAAGTACGCTCGACAACAGGTCATGTGCGACGTGAATTTCGCATCCCAGGTCCTGAACTTTGCATCCCAAATCGTGAAATTCACGACCCGCGATGCGAAATTCATGACCCGTGGCGCAAACTTTGCATCCCAAGTCGTGAAATTCACGACCCGCGGTGCGAAATTCAGGACCCGTGGTGCGAACTTTGCATCCCGGTCCTGAATTTCGCACCGCGGGTCGTGAATTTCACGACTTAGGATGCAAAGTTCAGGACCTGGAACGCGAAATTCACGTCGCACATGACCTGTTGTCGAGCGTACTTCAGGGCCACCATAGTAAATGACCAATAGGAGAAGACTTTTCCCCTCCCTTTCTTCAAAATTGTGGAGCACCATTCTCCTTCCTATTCCCTGCTATGTGCTTACTGGATGTGTGGGTAGTTATTAAGCACATTTCATGATTTTGTAAACTCGAATTTTATTTTATCGAATGAATAAAAGTTCAGTATCTCCCACCTTCAAATGAATGCCCCTTTTTGTTACTTGATGAATATGATAGAAATCTAGGGAAGCAAATTATTTCATGGAGTGGGGAATGAATTTCATCCTTTCGGTTTAAATGAAAAATCAAATTTGATAAAAACGCCTCCTTTGTAATTATAATCATTTTTCATCTGAGCGGGTTTGTAAACGCATTTAAGTTTGCCAAATTAACCAACAAATTCTATTTAGAGACATGGATATATTACTTAAGGTTTACTATGCGCTGGAAGTTTTTATTAAAGGGAGAACATAAATAACAGATGAAATATTTCTCTAAACATATACTTTGTTCTGATTAAAGAAAATAAGGAGGGATAAGCATTTATTTCCTTACGAAAATGTTCTGCGTATTTTTAGAACCTTTGTCCCCTTACTAAGAATATATGAAAGTTTCAAACTCTTATTTTTCTTTGAAATCTTTAAAGAATACCTTGGATACATATTTCCCCTAAAACCAGGACTCGCCATGTGCTTGTGGAACCTAGAAAGGTCGAGAAGAAATGGTAGTGAGCATGAGTTCACAAAATCATTTTTCCGCCTTCCTTTTTACCAAGCTTCCTAGAATCCAAATATTTCAGGTGTAACCATGGCATTCAGACCCATGTTTACATTTTCATTTTCACTGTTTTCATTTCAGCAAGGTAAGAAAATAACCTTGCCAATTACAAGGAATTAAAGCCTTTTACTCCTGTTATTCCGGAAACTTGTGCTGTGCTAAAAAACCAACGCACAAAAGTTCAACATTAGAGCACTGAAGTTAGGAGGTCGATTTTCTAATCGTGTAAAAACCTCTGTTTTCATGGTTCTTTTTAGGATGTTCTAGTAAATAAGTTTTTGAGGGGTACTTGAGAAATTTCTTTCTTCTTTTCTTGATTGGTTTTTATCATGCTTGTTTGCAGGTTTCTTCAACACATGTCTTGAATTGACCTGATGACTTTGTAGCGAGTTTGTAAAGAACTGATGTCGATTCAGCTCAAATAAAGCGTGGAAGTCTATTCTTTGGACATCTCCAACCTTGCTCTGAAAGAGAGTCATTTTGATAAACCTCATTGCCTCTACTATTTTGATGCGATTGATGGCACAAGAAAAGAAAAACGCGGATGAAAAAGCGAAGGAAAACAAAGCTGAATGGGTGCTGGCTGCCAAGTGTCAAAAGTTTGGTGGGCTGGTGTGAAGTTTGAACAGCGGATCGTGAAAAACGAAAGAAACTAATGATGTTTTTACGAACTGTTACCACTTGAACAGAGTCCCTGTTAGAGATGTTTGATGTTTTAGTGTGTGTGGATAAACTTAAACATGCCATTCAGAGAATGACGGGAATAAAGTGGGCCTAATTTACCATTGGTTAGGGGACAGGGGGAAAAAAAGAATAAGAAGAAAATCTAAACACGAGGGCTTTTCGGCTGTCGAGTCACCGCACGATGGGGCAATCTATTCATCACCGCCACCCAAGCAAACTTGAAATTAGGAAAGGATATGAAAATATTACAACCCTAAACGAGATTTATTCTCAAAATATAAGTTGTTTTATTTATGGGCAAATTGACAGGTCCCGTCTTGTTGGCTGGTACAAAGAATCTCAGTTATTACGAAGAATGACGAGAAAATATCTAGCTCTAATTTTGATGCTGAATGTTGATGGAGGAACATAAAGATTTATGCACCAACCGGCGGCGGTTACAGTCGATGGTTTAAAATGATGAGAGAGATTGTGTTTGGTTGCAAGAAGATGGTGGAAAGACACCAAAGAGATGAGGCAGTAAAAGTCACATGTCTTGGCCGTGCTGGCAGAGCATGGAGAGATATAGCCAAAAATCAGAAAGATTGAATCAGAAGTAATATTTACTCGGAATTCAACAGGGCGCAGCGGCTGGTGTAAATACAGAGCCAAAGCCCCGGAACGTCTAACATCCCCGATTCCTCCTCGTCCTCATGCCTCCATCTATCTATCTATCTGTCAGTCTATCTATCTATCTATCTATCTATCTATCTATCTGTCTGTCTGTCTGTCTATCTGTATATCTGTCTATTTATCAGTCTACCTGTCTATCTATCAGTCTATCTATCTATCTATCTATCTATCTATCTATCTATCTGTTTATATATGTCTGGCTGTATATCTATTTATCCATCCATCTATCTATCTATCTATCTATCTATCTATCTATCTATCTATCTATCTATCTCTCCATCTATATACCTGTCTATCTATTTGTCTATTATCCATCAATCTATCTTTGTGCTTATACATACATTCTTACATTAAATTCTCTTTAGTTTTTATTTACCCTCATTCCCTGTTTTCATTCTTTCCTTCCCCTTGCTCTCTCCTTTTTCTCTCTCTTCCCTGTCATTTACCTTTCCTTACCTTTTCTTTCTCCACTGCTGCCTCCTCTCTCTCAACCTTTTCTTGTCTCTTTACATTCTCGTCTCTGTATACATCTCCCATTTCTATTTATTTCCCCTGATCTGTCACTGCATACATGTACATCCATATATCTGTTTTTAGTTTATCATTTTCTGTCTATTTATTTATCTATTTACACATGTACCTGTCGGTATATTTTCATTTTTTGTCTTTGACAATCTGTTTGCTCCTCTCTAAACTCTTTGGTTCCCATCTCCCTTCTATGTCATGATTTTTTTCGTTTCCCTTTCCTTAAGATGTAGGTTTTTTTTCTTTTTGTTTTGTTTTGTTTTAAATGTATATCTTTTTCACCCCGTTTCCCTGTTTCACTTCTAGTCTATAAATATCTTTTGCGCTTCTAAGTGTTATATGTTTTCTTTTATATCATAATTTTGAAATCTGTTTCTTAAATCACACAAAGCAAAATGTCTGGTGGGAATAAACGTAAATGCAATAATAACTTTGTAATAAAATCATTTATCATGTTTATGTCCACCGAAAAAATCAAAGTCCTTAATCCCAACATTCGTTGTCATCGATATAATTATGTGTGATAAAAAGCGCTGTCATATTGTGATGCAATAAACATCATGTTATAAAATAGGAAAGAAGCTCAACAAAGTAATCATAAATAATTCTTTTCATCAATTCAACACACTCTATCTCCTACCGATGCATAAAGAAGTTGGATTTCTAATACCAGATTATAAACGTGAAGATAAAATGGTCTGTATAACTTTAAGATAGATTTCATTGCATGAATCAATGTGAATAGGACAGCTGCAAAGAAATTAAACGATTTTTTTTTGTTCGTCTCGTGGCGGGAACAAGATAGGATGATGATGTTAGAAGAAGTTGGAAGAAGCGTCTCGTAAATTACGACATCTCCCGCTTACCATTAGGAAATCAAAATATACATCTTGGCTTGAAGAAGACAGCTTGATGCTACGACGTTTGCAGCCCGTATACACAAACAATCACAAACAAAAACCCTCGACGCGCGCGGAGAAGCAAAAATAGGTGAACATGAAAATCATCTGGCTATTTCATTTTTTTTCATGGGTGTGTGGCCTATCAGAAATTCAGATCATCGTCTGCCTTGTGGGTGATTTTTTTTCTCTCGGACTGATTTCCCCTTTTTGTTTGGGTGGTAACGTGTCATGTTAATGCATCTTGATAACAAATTCGAAAACAAGACGATTCCCCTCCACCACCTCCCCCTCCCCCTCCCCATCCACTTGCTGCCTTTCGTCATCAACAAAATTAAGGGAGCTAGGACATGGGTTTGCCACAAAGAGAAATTGCGTTCCATTTCCAGATTTTCCGTTTTTTTGTTATACTGAATGAATAATGAAATCTTAATTTTTTTTTTAAATCATCGTAATAAAAGTTTTTTTTAATGTAAAGGGAGAAGAAAATTAAATGTACATGAAAAGAAGAAGAAGAAGAAAAAAAGAATGAAAAATTCAGAAACTAATTTTTTATTCGGGATGGGGGGAGGCAATGATGTTTCTCTGTCCAGCTAGAAAGGGCTCTCAAAGTTGATAGCACTGTAATTAAAGTCAATAAACATTTCTAGGGCATTCATTTGTTGGCACGTTAGCCATTAATCTTAATCATAAAGCTAATTCACTGCAATGAATAACGACAAAGGAGATGATTAAGATAATAATTATTTATAGGTAGAAAGAAGAAGAAAAATATGAAGAAGGAAAAGGAGAAATTATCCCAACAAAAGAGGTATCAAAATCAATGGAAAGTAAGGATGTAAGAACAAATCGGGGGGGGGGGGCCAAGAAAAAAGAGAGAGGTATAGACTTAGAAAGAACAAGAGATAATAATGATAGTTATGGCAGAGGGGAAAAAAAGATGTCTACAAGATAATCATTGTTTGTGATAACTAGCGGCATTATTCCAGCTAAAGAAATTTCTTGTCAAATTTAGATCCGAATTACGTCGTTTGAACTTTTTCCGAATGACTACGGGCGAAAGTAATAACTGGGCAGGATATTTTAGCGTGATTATTGAATCTAAGACCGTCTGTGTCAACAGATATGTTTCACGAATGTTGCTAAATTTGACGGAATAATCCGTTTGTGGCGTTAACTTGACGAGTAATTCAAAAAATTGTGGAATAATCTTTCACGCAGGTGGAAAATGAACTCTTCTTGAAAGAGAGGACTTTGATGAAAACTGCAAGGTCCCGATTTGACACCTTATCGGGCGTCTGAATAACAGTTTTTATGTATACAATGAAGAAACAACAAAGTGGATTTATCAATCTTTTCCCTTTGCAAACTTTCCGAAACACAACAGCATATCTGCTGATGGAGTTACTTTTTATCATGAGTTTCTCCGAGAAAAACTGAAGTGAAATAAATTTTGATTGAAATAATCCCATTTCTACTCAGGATAAGAAAATATCTCATTGTTTTATTTGAAATGCATATTTTTATATACACAGGTGTACGTATGTATTCGTTATTCTATGAATGATTTTGGGTTTTTTGTTTATTGTTTGATAACAAGAAAAACTGAAGTGAAATAAATTTTGATTGAAATAATCCCATTTCTACTCAGAATAAGAAAATATCTCATTGTTTTATTTGAAATGCATATTTTTATATACACAGGTGTACGTACTTATTCGTTATTCTATGAATGATTTTGGGTTTTTTTTTTTTTTATTGTTTGATAATTTTCAAACAATCAATTGTGGCTTATCCCACGTAGACTCATTTGTAATCATCCATGATCAGACTTATCAAGTTTTCTAAGATTTGTAATCAAAGGCAACTAAAATAATTCACACATTCATTAATCCATTAATGAATGAATGATTTAATTTAATAAGTAATCAATTCGTTCATTTCTTTGTTTATTCGATGTATTCACTCCTTTATTCATTCATTCATTCGTTTCTTCATTCAGTGCATTTATTCATTCAATCATTAATCCTTGGTTAATTTCGGTGCATTCATTCTTTCATCTTTCTTTCATTTATTGATTTGTTCATGCAGTGCATTCATTCATTCATTTTTTTTCATTTATTTAATTTGTTCATTCAGTGTATTCATAATTCATTCGGTCATTCATTCATTCATTCATTCATTCGGTCATTCAGTCATTCATTCATTCATTCATTCATGTGTTCATTCATGTGTTCATTCAGTGCATTCTTTAATATGTTCATTCAGTGCATTCATTTATTCATTCGTTCGTTCTGTCGCTATTATGAAGTGTAATTTTGAAAATCACTTCGACAATATCAGCCAATATACATTCAAATGCCAAATAAATTCACGCATCTTGTAACACAGGATGACATCAACAAAACAAAAATAAGATTACTTTGTCTGATATTCTCTATTAATCAATCGATCACTTTTATTACCACCTATGTTAGAACCATACAATAACTAAAGCGTTCAGCTGCAAAAGGTAGCATCTAAAGAAAATCGGCACACTTTGTAAACATGTCATGTGTTTTAATTGCCCCTTAACAGCATTTTTCTGACTTAACTAGTGATAGGCTTGAGTTAAACACCAGAGGTTAAACGTGTAACCATTTAAACATGCCACGTGTTTACATTTAAACTTTCTACATAAAGATCAAACACCTTTTCTGAAATGAAACACCCTAACGACGAATTCACGACTTGTTTTAAATCTGTCATAGCGAGAAAATAAGTGTCACTATATATGTTCGAAACTTAAACAGTAAGACATGTTTATTTCCTTCGTGAGTGTCCAGGGCTTAAACATTATGCGCATATGTGAGTTTGTGATGTTTAACATTCAAACATCGTGTGTGCCCTTATGCTAAATATTTGTGTTTAGGCAAAGGTGTTTTGTTTTCTTCTTGAACAAATATAGAGCAATAAATGGTTAACGTGCAAATCTCCAATACGTACCCAAAACGTGGTTAAAATAAACACATCGTATGTGTAGGTTGTAAACTTCTGCAATGTTCAGTGTTTTTAATTGAATTTGCCACAAACGTGATTATTTCGGACTTTGTAGACTGAATTCAATTTCGAAAGTGTCAAAAAGAAATATAAATTGGTCACTCCTATCGATGAAAAATCAAGCAAATTATTAATTACAAGTTGACTAAATAGCACATTGTATAGTAAAGGCAGGAAGCCATGTAGTGAAGGTGAAAATAATTGAAGACACATCTAGATGCAAGAAAATGGCACGAAACATCTCAAGTCAGAAATAAAAAAAAAATAGTTGTTTCCATATGTAGGAATATCATCGAATAATCAATTCTGATTAATTTGTTAGATTTGGTGGTGATTTAGCATTTTTGTCACTTGCAAATGCATTCCGAGATTAGTGGTCATTTCATAGTCCTTGTCATGAACTTATCTTTAAAAATTCGATTTTGAAAACAAATGCGCCCATGGAAAAGAAGAAGAAGAAGAAGAAGAAGAAGAAGAAGAAGAAGAAGAAGAAGAAGAAGAAGAAGAAGAAGAAGAAGAAGAAGAAGAAAACCATTAGTTAATTTTTCCTATCGAAATGCGAGGTAGACTAGTGTTCCTATCGTGCTAATTATTACAATACTGCAAACAATACAGTCTTATTGGTCGAATGAAATATGATAATCCTAACGACGTATACCGTTTCTTCATAAAACAATAAAAAGTCTTAACAATTGATGTGTTTTTTTTCTACTATTGACTCAAAATTAAATTTGCATTTTAACAAGCCAAAATAGAATTCCATTTCCATGGTTTTTAATAACAATTTAGCATACTTTCGAAAATTTTGACAATAAATTTTCGTTGAGATAATAACAGTTATTGTTACCATTTCTATAGCTCACTACATTCGGTTGCATTTACAGCATATGAACGAGAATGATGAGGAAAAAATCTCGATTATACTATCCATAATCAGTTTAGCACTGCTTCAAAATCATATTAATAAACTGACATAGGGTTCGAGTACCAGTCATCAAATTTCAGTAGTAAAAAGTCCCTTTGAATATTTTAAACGTGATCTTGTGTGTACTTCAACTGCTACTAGAAAAACACCATCTTTATTTATCAACATAACACACTATGCAGCATTTCCAGAAAGACAGCTTCGTTCACGTTCTCGATATTGTCCTTTCAATTATGTAATATTTCATTTAAAAAGATCATGAACACAGTGACAGATTTTTATCTAGTTCAGTGTAACAAAACAAAGCCAATCAATCAAAATATTGTGAAATGTAAATCAAATAATTAAAATATTAGTCAGAGAGCAATTAAAGCTACAAAGATTTCCTGAACACTCATATGAACAAAAGTCTCCCCAGGCACGAGCGTGATTTAAAAAAGAGTTATTATGATATACATTAACTCCACTATCTATTACAAAACCATCCCTGCAAGCAGGATTACAACTAGTTTTCTGAAGAGTTAAGGCTTTGGTATTGTTGAATCTAACGTAATAATACACATTTAGCAGTCTTTAGCTTTGACTTTACAAAGTATTTACAAGATAAATTTTACATTGGATATTCACATCAAATACACAAATAAATATTGCAAGGCATTTGGTCAACTTTGCTGACATCTTTATTTTTATATTAGAAAAAAAATCAAAAGGATATTTAATGCTAAGTATAACTCTTTATTTCTTTCTACTGGAACGTAGTCAAAGTAATCAACTCTACAAAACGGTTCGAAATCAGTGAAGCATAAATTAAAAATGACATTGCGATCTTCTGTTGATTTTTCTTTTATCACAAATTCCCGTTTCTCGATTCCTAACTTTTAGTTAAACAAAAGTGAATTCGATATCATTTTCAAAACTCAACTGAACTAAACCGACTCAGCTTTCTTATGCATAAACAATAAAACACAAATGCAAATCAAATAAAAAGTGAATATGAATTCTTGTCCAATGAGCACGATTTGGTCCAACATGTCCAAGGTTCGTTGTCATGTCATTTGGCTTCTAAAAAGTTATTCGTTTGAGAGCAGTCCAGTCACACGGTAATCAAAGACGATAAGCTCTGTCTCTCGTGGCTCGGGGGTTCTCGATCGGCCAAGGTTTGATAGCGTACGGTATGGTCATCAACGGCAAGGCCGATGACGTCGACAATTGTGAAGACGCACACAGACCGCCCGAGGTCAATGCCCACGGGAAATGAGATTGCAGCAGGGAAGGGTAGACTGAGTGCATCGCTGCGACATCGTCTGATGGAGCGACACGATCTCGAGGATGGTGGCCGTGGGGGTGGTGTGCATTGTTGACGGGCACGGCTGTTGATACGCCGGTCGATGCAGCACACGTGTAGCAGTGCGATGTCGCTTGGGAAGCTAGCTTTGCAGCATGCTTGATTGCCAGAGAGCGCTCGACGAGGGAGGGGAGGACGGTGACGACGGCGATTCGACTTTCCTACAGCAGTCATCCACCATCCCGAAAGCCAAATTTGTCGATACGATTTTCTCCCTCTCGTAGTACTGCCCAGCTTGAACCTTTGCAAGCGACGGGGAAGACATCCGACGGCTTTTCGCGATCAGGAGTTCATTGTCAATGTGATCACGAGATTGATGCGAATCAATATCTTCTCGGCTTCGCTTCAGCGAGCTCATGGGCTTCACTTTCGAGTCGATGTTCGGTGTCATGCGGGACGCGAGGATGTTGTCAATTGAAAACACTGGCTTTTTCACCTCGGGTCGTGAAAATTTTTCGAGATCGTGCTCGGATTTCCGAGAAAAATTAGGTAGATGACCGCTGTTGGGTCCCACTGGATTTTTCAAGTAGTTCACTTGAGCATCCCTTTCCTCGAATTTCACTAAGTTTCGATCCATGATTATCTGTTCGTTCTTTATCATATTTGCATTATTATCATATTCCTCCTCCTCATAGTTCTTTTCATTTTCGCTTTCCTTTGCTCTCGAGGTGCTGTCGTCAGCCGAATCGCTATCAGATTCAACAAACTTCTCGTCTGCATCACTGACGACATCAATGTTTCGGTGGATGGTATTCTCGGCGTCTTTGGCGAGTTCATTCTCTTCCTCGTTGTCCTTATCGTTTTGCTTGGTGACGTCATTGGAGTTGTTAATCTGATTATTGGGGGCTTTTGGTCGTCGCTTTCGACGTCGGAAGTTGCCGTTCTCGAACATGTCCTCGCAGTCTGGGGCGAGCGTCCAATAGTTGCCTTTTCCTGGCTTTCCTTTCTCTCTTGCTACCTTCACAAAACAATCATTGAGACTGAGATTATGCCGGATTGAATTCTGCCAACCCTGCTTGTTGTCATGGTAATAAGGGAATCGATCCATGATAAACTGATAGATGCCGTTTAGAGTGACTTTCTTGTCTGTCGAGTTACGGATGGCCATAGCGATGAGCGCGATGTAGGAGTACGGCGGCTTCTGGGGGGCCTCCCGGCGCTGGAGCGGGGGCACTGCACTCATCGGGAGGGGGCTAGAGAACGCCCCTTCCCTGAAGCTGTAGAAGTATGGGGCTGCAGGCGAGGCGGCGAAAAGGTACTGGCCGGGGTGGGCGGCGGCCGCGTAGCTCGAATAAAAGGCGCTCAGTGATGCCATCTTGCTTTCTCATACACCAAACGATTACTAGATCCGAAGAATTATTTGACGAAGACAGGTATAAATAGTCAAGACATTTAAAGATGGCAATCCTAAGTCCTTGCTGTATTCATGGAGTTTCGAATAAATAAGTATGAGATGAAGTCGAGCGATGCAGGTGAGATGTGTCTTCCCTGGCGGTCGAGATCGCTCTAGATATCTAGTCACTCACTCGCTGCCCCTAAATGGGCTGCCGGGCACTTGTTATGACTGTTTTCTCTACAGCCTTTTGTTTTCTTTTAGGATTGTTAAATGTTGATGCATGTTCGGTGAGTTGACTTTCTGGATGAGAATAGTTGAAGTCTGCCCTTCCAGTAGAAGTACACGCAACAGTGATTTCCACAGCCGAGCAAGCAAGCAATCCCGGACTTCTCTTTTTGGTTTGAAACTGAAAGGATTTTCTGGCATATACTTTATGAGGCTGTCTCCGTGCTACTCTCCACACGTCTGTGCTAACTACGCCTTGGTCTCCCACCGTTTAACCAATCAGAAGCGATCCAACCGTACCGTTTGTTTAGAAAATATCCACATCAATTAAACCTGCCCACCCAAGTCGTCTTGTAGGGAACCTCGTGTTTATTTTGAAATTTTGCTTTGGAGAAATTGACCACCCATTAAAGTAAACAAAAAAGAGGCGAGCGCGTGAAAACTGCTCACCCACCACCCCCGCGGCCGACTCGATGCCTCTCCACTCCCGGGAAGCGCTTGGCGGAGTATTTTGACAGATATCGCTGCGAAAACTTTGGCCAAGTTTTTCTTAGAGGCTACATAAATTCTCGGGCATAAAAAGAGGGGATTGAAAAACTTAGCTTGACTTTGGTTTTGATTTCAACAAAGCTTCTGGTTATAATGGCATGCGCTGTTGGATAGCACTTCGATTTGTATATGTAGGAACATGCTGATATTTTCTTTTCGATTTGTCGGAGTTATGTCTTCCGATAACAAGAGGCACATTTGTCACAGCACGATCTCCATTCTAGTTCAAGCCCAAAGTGAAGAAAAACAGTGGAAGAAAGCTGGAAGGGTGCTGAGAAAATATATATACAGCGACTCTACCTGGCTTTACAGTTAGGAAGCGACGTTTCTGATCAAAGTAGTTAATTGTTTACATAACTTTTCTGAATTCCATCTAACTTGTCAGCCGAGAGCGCAGTTGGAAGCAAGGGGATCGGAGGGTTGAGAAATAACAGTTAATAAAAATAGACAATAATATTTCATGTTTGTACAATTCGATAGTGTTCAATATCTTTTGTGAGCGAACGCTTGTATACTTTAGATTGCATACTTTAGAGATGACAGAGTTTATCAAAGCGTGATATTATTTAAGCAGCATTTCTAAAAGCAACATCGGAATTCGAATCATGAAAAAAGTATTTTGAAGAATAAAAAGGTGATTTAATATATATTCTTAAATAACTAGTGTTGGGTTTGGCCCTTTTAAAAGTGGAGTAGGCCAAGTTTACGAATAAAACACAAATACATTAAAATGAACAATACCATACTAAAAACCAAACCAAATGATTTTGGATGAATATGTCATGATAAAAAGCTTTTTCAAAGTTTTTATTGCTTTAAAAATGCTGGTATAAAGAATAACGATGGTATTATACCTTTTTTAGTCGCTTAACGTACGATTCTCATAATTGACTATGATATCACATTTTTTCATGCATATATAAACAACAATAAACAAAAGAGTTGAAATATTAGAAATTACTGACGAAGTAGGAAAATATTTCAGAGTAAACACGGCACTCACAGCCACAGGAAATAACAATGGATCCCAAGAACAAACAATGGGCATCAACAAGCAATATACAATACAACTGGCAAAGAGAAAAGTTTTAATTAGTTTATCCACTGAACGTTTATTTCGTTAAACAATGTTGAGATTTCATGCCGTTCAGCAATCAACTCTGGCCCTGGGATATTATTGCAGAGTTGAGCTTCGACTGATTCAAATCTTTCGTATGTAATCAGTCGTAATCAATCTCAACTCCTACCAAGGTGCAATTGATTACAAGTTGCGATTGATTTCTGCGATCATTTCGGATCAGTCATGATAACCAGAGTCTTTATAACACAGGCCACGGAATATGGAAAATTCCACTCATAATTTTTTTATTTTATGTTTTTTTTTCGGATTGAAAATGCATGTATTTTGAAAGGATAAGAAAGAAAGAAAGAAAGAAAAAAACAGTAATGGTATAAACAGTTAACAAAAAAGTACATGATAGTGCCATATAAATTATAAAAAAAAACCTTAAGGTCTTGGATGAGCAATTATGCCTAATGGTCACATGACTTTCTGTTGATGCAGTTCAAAAGATTGTTGAATTCTATTCATTTCTTTTGAGAGGGTGAGAAGGATATTGAGTTTGAACATAAAATTTCTTTATGAGATTATGAAAACCAAACACAGTCGAGAAATCGTGTAAATGAAAGATGATCTTTTTATGCGGAGGGAAGTGAGAGAACTGGAAATCAGTGTCACATTTAACAGCAACATAGTTTTTGCAGAATAAGGATGTGAAGATTTAAACACAATCTTTCCTTCATTCTTTCGTGTCTCCTTCCCTTCTTCTTTTTTTTTCTCATTTTTTTTCTCTCTCCTCTCTCTCTCTCTCTCTCTCGGACTCTTCGTCAGCTGTCACGTGTCTGTTCGTCATATGGCTCAGTAATTTCTTGTATTAAATGCTTCCACCCCCAATCATAATCATTCCATATACACACATCCCCGCCTTCCTCCTGTATTTCTGACACGGTACGTCCATCATCAGGTCGTGATGTGCCACGGATGTTCTCCTCTACCAGCTCCATCTCTGCAAAGAAAGAAAAAAAGAAAAAGAAGAAAAAATCTCTTGTTTTCATTCCCCGCCATGGAGCGCAAAACGGAAGGAAAAATACAAACATAATGACAGCCATACGTCTTTCTCCTCCAAAGTTTTGATATTATTTGGAGAGAGAAGATTGAGGGAATGAAATTAATGTGTTTAACATTGACACCGTGTGTGTGTGTGTGTGTGTGTGTGTGGGGTGGTGGAACGTTGGCACGCGATTGAGCTTCCCCTTGCGGTAGCTGAAAAGGCGTCAGGTGAAAGGAAATTTAGGAGATGGGTGCCGGTGGGATTAACATCGTAAAACAAATGAATATCCGTTGGAAAACTTGCAAATGTTAAGCTAAAATCATGACATGGCAATGTTTGGGTGTAATCTGGCTGGTTAGGAATGCTGTGAGCTATTAAAAATTACGAGCATTGGTCTCTTAGGAAACAAGAAATACAAATACCATGCGATAATGTGACCTTTACATTTCCCTTTTTTAAAAAGACACTAATAAAATTTTTTTTAAAATCAGGAAAAAGGAAGAGGTATGTAAAATAAAAAGTGAGGGAGATGATTTATAATAAACCGAGTTAATAGAGATAAGTATTTGTGGAAAAAGATGACAAACATGACGCAGAGATTGAAAAAATTAGCGAGCGACGACCCAACAGAGCAAGATACACGTGTAGCTTGTTCTGTAAAGATACAGAACAATTAAATCAAATAGACAAATTAAAACATTAAAGAATACTTTCATGTATTTGATCGCTTGATTCCTGTACAATTGGCGAGGGTATTTCAAAGGATTACCGAGTATCGTATTCATCGATTCCAATGAGCCCAAGCTGTCGAATGTTTTGTGACGTCATAAGTTGTATTCATGACGTCACCAGTACCCAAGTGGGTGTTCTGTGCACCTATTTGCCCCTGGGGTTAGGAGATGTGGGTAAACATGTTTCCTCCTTACCCCGCTGTCATCCATTATGGTGGTAACTAGCCTATATTGCAGCCACGGAAGAAGTTACCTTGCGCTGGGAGAAATTTAGATCGCGGGCCTGAACACGACTACGACTAAGCCCATTACATTTTGACTACTCATGAATGATAAACAATCATTAACAACAACACCAACAACTTGGACGAATGCCCACTATGCTTACCGTAATGTGCAGTTATGGATACCTTACATAGAACATGTAGAGTAAACTAAAAGGTATAAGTCAAAATACGAGGTATTAATTAAGATCAATTAAAGAGGCTATATATGCTTTGTTCTTAAATCATAAAATGGTTAGGTTTATGATGGTCATCGCCATGCATGCATGAATTTTTTTTTGGTTAGTAAGAATAATTTCCTTTATCCTACCCGAACTCTGTAAAATCTACACCTAAATTCACGAAAGAACTTCCCCAAATATGTTTACTGAGAAATGCCTGTTCATCATTAAATGATTATTCATAATGATCTCCATCTTCTTCATTGGATGAAAGGTTAGAAGGAGCAGCCCGCCCCTCCCTCTCTCAAAAGGATCGCTTGCAACCATGTATATAATGCAGACAAAATACAGTAATGAAATTTGAGAGAGATGAGAAAAGAGGTAAAATGAAGAGGTAAACTTTTCAGTGCAAAATATGAATTCCAACATGATCCTGATGATCAAACTATTTAAAGTCCTCTACCTGTCTACTATCAAGTCTATCCGTCTAATTGTTGAAGCTGAGACCTACGACTCTGTGGATGATGGCAAAATAAGAATGTCTAGATGTTTAATATAAGAATCAAAGTAAATTCTTATCAGAAGGAATGGACATCAAAAGCTGCGATCTTACTCGATACGGCTGATATTTACTCTTCCCGTTCACAATGTTTCGCGTTTTTGGTGACATTTATTAGAAATGAAAACTTTGTGATGATTATGTATATAAATTTTGAACCTTGTAACTACAAACACGGCCCATGGCTTGTTTTATGAGCACTCGACTCGCAAGGCAGACAAGAATACCTGAATTTTGTGTATTTGTTGTTTTACTCGGACGATAAATTTTGTCAGGCATGGGAAGGTGACAAGCGGAGACGAATTTGGTGCCAATTCATCGCCATCGTTTCGTGAGAAGGAAAAACATGGCGACTTGCTTAAAGGCATAGAACTCTAAAAGATGTCTTTTAGAGCTCTGTTGGATAAAGGCAGCCTTGATTTATTTCTAGGAAACTGCATTAAAATCTCACAAGGGGGGGGGGCTGGGACTGCAGCCTGACAAAATTTCCAAGGAAAAAGGTAAATGGAAAAGGAAAGTACCAAAGTGGGGAAAAATTACATATTTCATTATAAAAAGGTGACATTTTACTCGCTCACTTCTCTCGCTCGCAAGTATTAAATATTGGATAGATGATATTGGTGCAAAAGACGTCAGCTCCCTTAAAATTTGGGATTCACTACGCCACTGCCGACGAGTGCGTCCATACTCGCATTTCCATACGTTGTCCGCACTCCGTGTTTCTACTTATCCGTAGGCTAGACTGGAAAAGGGTAGCCTCTATAAAGTCTATAAAAAGAGAGAATTCATTATTCAACGGGCGAAATGACTAACGCCAAGATACCTGAGGAAAATGTATTGAAGTGGTTCTTCATGAAGTCTGATTTTTGATATGTCTCTATACAAATCGTAATGATGAATATGCATATCTATACTTTGTCCATGTGGTACAAGCTAATAACACAAAATAAGGACCTGCATATCAACGCAGCCCATGTTCCCTGGGCGTTACATAATGTTCATAAACAAACTAACAAAATGAAATGTCAGTGGGACTTGTGGGCGGGGCTTATCTTTGCCCCTATTATTTAATTTCAAGTGTTTTGAAAAAAAAATTCTTACCGCCCCTTTAATTTGCCATTTTGGGTGTACACTGAGTCTTCCTCTTTCACTAAGAAGGCATATTTGAAATATCGCGAAAATAATATTGATATGCTTGTTATGAGATTATATTTACGGCTAAACGTGTGTCAAAGGGACGTAAATCACGGCAGTCAAAATAAGATAATAACTCTTCGACTCCATGCTATGGATGGGTGGTAGAGATGACATGACAGTCATAGTCTTCACCGCAAACTCCAAAGTGGAGAGTTGAAATTGATGGCCTTTCAAAAAGTGTCCCATGATAGTGATAGAGGTGTTGGGCTGGGGCAGAGAGATTCTCCGTGGGCTCCCTTTTGTTTTATTGAAATGTATAAACTTGAGTAGGCCTATATTCTTTTTATTTCCCCCTATTTTGCTTGCTGAAAAACTTTCTCCAGCATTGTACCCCATGGTTCTGTTAAAAATGCTTAGCGAAAAGGTAATACGATGTTATGAATTAGGCATGTTATACTGAGCTATGGAAAATAATCATTTTTAAAAAAGTGCGTTGAAGGTAAACAACTTTAATGCTTAAATAGGGCAATACTTTACAGACAATTGGCCTACAATGATGTATTCAACAAAGAGTTGAACCGAGAAAGCCCCCCCCCCCCCAACACACACAGACACACACACATTTCTTGCTTACCACGCTTGCAGCAGGTGCAGCGCTGAAAACCAAAACCCATTTCAGAAAGCAAAACGGAAAGCGAAACGGAACTAAGCAAAACAAACACATTTTCAAAATCTTTATTTGATTCGGTTTGTCCATGCACAAGAGCGTACTAAAGTGTATGAACTCCACCTATAATAACAGTTTTTAAATGACAAAAATACTGATTGACCTTTTAATTTATTACGTGTTCTCTTCCTCAGCTGGCTTCGGTAAAACCGGAACCTTTGAACGAGCCATCATTTCTGGTACAAGTGGTTTAGTAACTTAGGAGATGATCAACATAAAATTGATAGAAATATCAGCTGATTTTTCCTCCATTTTGTTTTCTTTTCACCTGGCAGATAACATTGTTCATGAACTTGTAGGATGGCATGGCCCCCAGGGACGCCGACTGCCGTTTTGTTAACGGCTTGTTCGTACGAGATGTTTGAAAAGAATGAAAAATCCGTCCAAATACAAACTTGGATTAAGTAGGATTAGTGGATGTTATGATTCGTGAGAAGCTGTCGTTTGGTAGGGATTCACCAGACTAAACTTCAACATCCCTCGAGATCAGGAAAGCTGAAAACCACTTAAAGGTAATGCAGAGTCAAGGTCAAATAAATTATTGATGCATTCATATAAAGAGCCCTGATGGCTATGCAAGGGGACCTCAGAATCAGATGTGAATTATTCATCCTGTAGTACATTTCTTTCTCATTTTAGTAAAAAAAAATAAAAACCCCAAATGTCGTTGTTTATTGGAATTAACAATGCAAATTAAACAGCAACATCCTCAATAACGCTTTGAAGTAAAGAAAATGTAGCTCGGACAATGAAGATTCAACGAAGATTCAATATTGTCGGTGACAGCTAAACAATTGTTACAGTAAAAAATCAACAAAAAAAAATTAATTAGTTTGTAAGATGAAAGAAGCAATTTCTTGAAAATTAACACAGTAGTATTTTGAAAACACTTCTGATGTGCACATAAGTTTCAAAGTAAGGACGAATAAGCAAAATTTAAAAACGTTTTGCTCGATGAAATATACAGACTAAACCGACGTGACTGATATCCAAAAGAATTATGATTGTTGGGGAAATTCGTCTATACACCCTGGCAGGTAATGAACTCCTGCCGTTCTTTTTCATGAGAACTCCAAAATTAATCTATGGCAGTTTGGGGGTTACTTTCTTTCTGTTTTACAAGGCAAATTACCAGTTACAGCAAAGTCATAGAGATTTCTCTTTCCGAGAGTCTCTTGTTACCATAGTGATGAAATCTTCATTAAATTCATCTGTCTGTTCTATAGCCAGAAAGCATCTCTGTGAAGGGAATCCAACTTGCGTAAACCTTCTTTGGTGCCATGTTGGGCAATTCGGCACAGTAGCTTTCGGTCGTCTTTTGAGGAAGTATGCATAACATCTGGATACATTATAATATTGGCCTATTGTAAATCTCACCCCGTATTTAGCAAACACTGTTCATTTTCTTTGTTAGTAAATTAGTTTACCTCGTGTCGTGATAGTAGCACACTTTACAGGCTAGGATGAAAAATACCAAATAAATTGGCCAAAATGGCAAACACCCCGGCAGGAGTTAGCCAAAAAGTATTAGTAACAGGAAGTACTACTGAAATTTACAACATAGCAAAGTTAAAACTGTTCAGGAATTGATAATTATGTTATTTTGTTTGTTTTGATTCACAGGTTCTTGTCCATCGGATTGAATTTTGGTCAAAAACTGGAGATTGATTTGAATGGGGACGTCCACATTACACGTTGTCGTGGATAAGCATGAAGAGATTGGAATAGATTCTGCGACCGAGGAAGGTAACGAAGATAATTAGGGCGTGAACAACAACCACAACCGGTAGGTAGGTAAACGGAATGCAATTAGAATCTGAAGTAGGGATAGTGCTAGAACGAATAGGCTGTGTCACTGGCGTACTGGAGGGGGGGCTTGGGGGGCGCCAGCCCCCCCAAATAAATTTCAACCATGGTTTATTTTCAATTTTATATAAGTGTTATCACACGAATTTCATTACTTCTCCCTAGACTCCCTTTCTACTTTCAAGTAACGCATTCACAATTTCCCAAATAGCATGCATAGCAAGGCAGAAAACACGCATAATATCAATACTAATGTGTTTTATGAAATAACACTTGGTTTTATCTGTTTTTCTGACAATGGATTCAAACTTTGATAATGAATATTCTTAGATTTACCAAAACTAGACACGGGCTTTAAGTTTGTAGTCCCAAATAGTGTTCTTTTACAGAGTTGCAAACCATCAATACTGCAAAAAACTCCTTTACCATGGGAGTGCACTTGCATAGCCAGGGGGGGACGATGGGGGCGGTCCAAAACACCAACAAAAAAGAAAGAAAAAGTAGAAGGAAAAAAAAGCAGAAGCGAGAAAAGAAAAAAGGTAAGAGAAAGTAAGAAGAGCGGGAGCAGACAAGGAACAATTCAAAGAAACGTCGGAGCTTCCGCGCTTCGCGCGGGAGGGGGAAAACTCCCCCCCCCCCTAGGGAGCGCGCTTCGCGCGCTCACAACCGTCCCACTAAAATGAAATCCTAGCTACGCCACTGTGGGAGTAAAACCCCTGGTACCCCACCGCATCACACCCTCTCCATGCTCGTCCTTTTTATTTCATAGTGTCTTTGTTATCATAAGTAATAAAGTATTTTGTGTAACGCTGGCATTTTTTTGAAACTTAAATTCATTATTTGGGCTGCATGTTTTCATAATCATGTTTCCAAGTTCATGAAAAAATATCCTTTTCGGTCGGTAGATTCATGACACGTTTATCCATAACAGTACATGTCATCAAACATGTCATCAAACGTCGGAGCTTCCGCGCTTCGCGCGGGAGGGGGGAAACTCCCCCCTCCCTGCACCCTCCCCCTAGGGAGCGCGCTTCGCGCGCTCATTAAGTGATTCACATGCTTCCTTCGCGTGCTCACTACCGCCCCACTAAAATGAAATCCTTTTGTTGGAAATGAGAGAAAATAAAAATTGAACTGAAGTGAAGTTGGAATTTAAGTCGAAAAAATGAAAAGCTCCGTATCGTGACGGGGGGGGGGGGGGGGGTACCCCGGCTCGGTCGCTACACTCCCTCAGGGTTGGTCGCTTCGCTCCTCGCAATGAATGAGCCCCCCCAAATATTTTGGCTCATTACGCCACTGGGCTGTGTTATAAGGATTATACAAAAGATGTAATTGTGAATGAAATAGGCCTAAGCGAAGTAAATGGAAATGAGAAGAAAGAAAAGGGGGAAAAAGATAAAACAATAAATCATGAGGGACTGAAAAAAAATGTAAGCTAAGAGTAATGGATCTAAATAAGGTGGTTTTCTTTTGTTAGTTTTTAATATTTACATATTTTCATATTAGATCTGATTATGGAATGCTGGTGGTGAACATTTTCACGATTTGTCGATCATGAATAAATTTTCCAATTTTACATACTCTGTGCTCTCTTTACATTGTTCTGTTATTTGCAGGTGAATCAATAGGAGAGCTTTACAAGGGGGCTGCCTCTTCTTTTCGGAGAGATAAAGAGATATAGAGAGAGAGGGGGAGAAAGAGAGAGAGATAGAGAGAAAGAGAGAGAAGGAGAGAAAAAGAGAGAGAGCATTAGAGGTAGAGGTAGAGGTGAAGGTAGAGAGAGAAAGAGAGAGAGAGAGAGAAAGAGAGAGAGAGAGAGAGAGAGAGAGAAGAGAGAGAGAGAGAGAGAGAGAGAGAGAGAGAATGCGTTGGAGCAGTGCTATCCATACACTGCGTTGGGAAAAATGCGCCCTTCTCCATGCAGCTGAGCGAATTGTACGGAGGGCTGGTTCCCTAAAGCGTGCATGTTGTGGAAAAGTTTGCTCTCTCTCTCAGTAGTATACGACATTGGAGTATTGTAATTCCAAATTTTTGTTTCACTTATGATTTCATCGAATGATTTATGAATAATGATTGCAATTCATGGATAAATTTGATAAATGATTGAACGTTTGAATTATCTTTTTTTAAATTAGGATTTCTTCTGAAAAAAAAAATGGCACGCTTTTTATTTGCTGCATGTACTGTCGTCTGCTACTTTCACATTGTTGGACAACATAGTAACAATCGAAATTCATTGCAGATAGGGTCCTTCACACTCGACAATAGCACCTGTAAAATTATGTAGCAAATGCATGAATGGATCGGAAAAGTTGAAAGGAGAAAGACGCTAGGGCATATCAGATGTCACTTTCAGAAAAAGAAAATTAAATCAACCAGAACGATCTGTTTGACTAGCTGTTTCGATGGCGCAATTTATGTTCCTTTAATGCGATTCGAGCTGGGGAAAGTACTTGTTATTGAAGGGGTAAATGCAAGGATAAAACTCTCTAAATGTGTCTTTATTTGGTTCTCTTCGATTTATTTTGTTGATATGCTAGTTTCTGAATGAAAAGACTATTTTCATCAGCACGAGGGAGTTAAGTGAAAGTACTTTTCAAAACACTCTTTCTTGTTTCTGTGTCTTTTAGGCTTAAACTTTGCTTGTTTTCTTGTGCTTCTCTTTAGGATATGATTCCAATCCTCTTTTCGTAAAATTCATTAAACGATCTTTCATATTATCACACCTTTTTTGCCCCTCCCATTTATTTTTTTTTATTTTGTTAAGGATTCCTTTGAGGGGGGGGGGGGAGACAAAATGTCGTCGAAAGGAAAATTCTAAGTTTCTGTTGGGATTTTTATGAAAAGCCATTATTTTCCTTCTTGTGAAAATCTTTGGAACTTATATCGGCAAAATTTTAAGATCCGATGATCAGGTTACACATTCTTGGCAAATTTTAAGATTACGGGAACTTTCCTTTTCTGCACCCCAATATGAAAAGGAGCTATGACTCTCTTACGTAGCCTACAAAAGACACATCCTCCCTTTCCCCCTTCATTTCCACCCTTTTTAACTTTCTTCAAAATGTTCCTACAAATAACCTCGACTTTGGGCTTTTACAAGGTTGATTTACATAAGTTATCATTATTTATTTATTTTTTTAAGAATAATTCTTGTTCGTAATTAGAATGCTTCTTGACACAAACGGTTAACACCAAACGAAAAAAATCAGGAAAAGGGTCGAATTTTGCCATAAGTGACTATAATCTAATAACGTAGGGAAGTATAACTTCATTACAAGATAAATGTCTTCCCCAGTGGTCACTATTTGCTGTGTAATAAAATAACATCACTATGATGACGTAGAATTATCCATGATATGAGGTTATCGGTATTCTGTTTGATCAACTTCTGCGTCGGTTATAGTAAAGGATATCATAATCAGTATGCATTTAATGCGGGCATTTCTTTATTTGATAAACGCAGAATGATCATTTGATTTTCGTGTGAGGTCTTCTGCGTCATTTTGTTGGTTTCACCGATATCGCAGCACTATCTGCAAAGTCGCGTGTCTTCATAAGAACTTTGAAGATACCATAACGCCCGCTAATCCTGAAATAACTTATACTGCATTATCATTAGAATGCGATGACGTCAGATTGTGGGAGATATCGTCAAAGATAAAGGCCGTAAGTCATGGGAAAATCTGTGGAAAGACAACATGATGGGGTATCTCTTGACTTGTAGCATGCTTGTACTGACATCGTAATGTTGGACTTGGAAGATAAGATGGGATATGCATGAGATTTTCAAAACATGAAAATAAACCAAACTCGGCGATAATGTTTGGTGCGAACCGTGCCACACACCGTGCTATGTACCGGCTGGTCTTTTGTATATGATATATACAAAGATTCATAAACGATATATAGGCCAACCTAGCCGACAAAATTTATAATGACTGAATGAAATAAGCTGAGAGTGAGAGAGAGAGAGAGGGAGAGGGAGAGGGAGAGAGAGAGAGAGAGAGAGAGAGAGAATGAGAGAGAATGAGAGAGAATGAGAGAGAATGAGAGAGAGACAGAGAGAGAATGTGAGAGAATATCTAATCCGATAGAATTGATGGATATGCCGACCTCAAGATAAAGCACGAGCAAAAGCATTTACTTTAGTTTATACACAGTTATCATAGACAATTAAACAAGTTTTAGCATCGGTGTTGAGAAATGCCATTCACTTATGGAAAAGCGTGAGAAAATATAAGGCCCGAGGCCCCATATCCTAATCAGAGTTCAAATTGTTCCTCCAATACCTTGCTCTTTGCCGACCCTATATACATACACCTTTACGGCAACTGCGATAAAAATGAACCTGCACTTGATAAATGATATTCAGCGATAAAAGCACATTAATAAAATGTGAAATAATATGTAAAAATAGTTTGCATAATAGAGACGATCAATTTCATGCAATTCAGCATCACTGAGGGGCGTCTACTGATGCCCGATGATTTATTTGTCAAAATCCTTATCAAACGATTTATAAGCTTAGAAACTATCTTATATGGACAAAATATTTTATTCGCTTGTATTCACACACACACACACCCGCCCACACACACAGCGAAAATAGAGAAGAGAATAGCGCCATAGGTAAATTTAACAAATTGTAATTTCGCATCTTATTTTTCGTTACTCTCCACATCAACCATCATAATAATTTTTTTTCCAGTGTGGCTTTATTCTTTCTACCATACCCAAAATTAACAAATCTATAAAGCCGAAACTTTATGTTTTAGAACTAAAAAATAAGCTTTGCCACTAAATACTTCAAACAGTGTCAAATAAAAATCATTTATTTTTGGAGAATTTCGTGGCAGTGGAATTTCTAAAGTTTTCACGATTTTATGACATCTGCAGCATATGATTTTCCAAACTTCGTCAAGAGAGGGCCTTTCACTTTCTTATCAAAAAGATTTTTATTGGCATGTGAGTGTACCCGTCCATCACATTACTTCACGAGTCTGCGTGACGTATCTTCGGTAGGACGATGTAGGGGCACTTCTCCCTAATAAAATGGGAAATAAAGAAAAGAAAGACGAGACATACAGTAGAAATATAGATTTTAAATAGGGAAGAGAGGGATTGACCGAAGAAAAAAATGAGAAGATGATACGATCTCCTTTAACACAATCTTCTCTTTCCCCCCAGGCCTTGCAAAGGACCGGTAACCCCCATGACACGAATGCCCCATAATGCCAGTGTTCACTGTACGCCACTGACGAGCGGTGTAAATATTCAATAAAATTGTTCCGTTATCTCTGCCAAGCTAATAAAAGTTATGGCTTGGCATTGATTCGTAAGAATGACAAGCGACGCGGTATGACGGTGTTGAGGGAATAAAAAAGGGACACAAATACACAAACCGATAAACGCTCTACAGTTTTGTTAAGCGCCGTGTTTTCCCAATGATTATTATTTGCTGGAGTTGAAAAATAAACAAAATCGTTTCATTGCTTTACAACCTAAGAGATGTCATTCTTTCAAGCGAAGACTGGTTCGTTATCATTTAGATAATATCGCCGTACTCTTCGTGCTGGCTGGGAAAATTATGCCAGGATCAAAAGAAAAATAAAGAGATGCAAGAAAAGATAGCATGGAAAAGACGAAAGAACGAATGAAAAGAATAAACGTAAAATTAAATGTAACAGTCAAAGAAGAATGAGAAGGGAGATGTGCGAAGTGGAGGAGGAGGAGGAGGAGGAGGAGGAGGAGGAGGGGGGGGGGGGGGGGGGGGGGGGGAGGGGGAGAAGGGGGACTTGAGTGGAGAGGGCCAAAGAGGAAAGCCTAGGAAAGGTATATGGGATGGGGGGTGTGGAAGAGGTAGATGAGGAGCATGATGGGGGGGGGGGGGGAATGTGGGGCAGAGGAGAAACACGGGAAGATGAGAAGAGGAAGATTGGAAAGGGAGAAATGAGATGTTTACGGCGCCACGTCTTTTTTTTAGCCCTCGTTAAAAAGTAATACAAAAACGAAAGGTTTTGGTACTTATTACATAATCCTGCTTTTCTGTGATAGAAGAGGGCCTCTTGCAGCAGAAAAACCTAGCACTGTTTTAATTAAGAATATATCTAGTTTAGGTTGGTAACAGCATGGTGTGCATTTATTTGCTTTTGAGCTTGTTCGAAGTACGCCATAAAGCATCCCATCGAAAAAAAAAATGGGATGAACTCTGTGTATGAATGACTTCAGGGCTCCATCTTACAAAAATGTTGCGATGAATATCAACTTATGACTGATTTAAATCAACAATCGCAACTCTATAAGAGCCTGGAACACAGAAAAGTGATTTTATACTCAGCAGAGTTGATATACCAGTTTCCCTTCAGGTCTAAGGTCCCTAATCCCCTTCCTTCCCCACCCCCCCTCTCTCTCTCTCTCTCTCTCTCTCTCCGTCTCATTTTCCCTTTTTCCTCTTCTATTCTTTTTTTTTCTTCTCCCTTGTGTTTCTCCTCCTTTTTCTCTCTCTCCTCCCTGCCACTCCCCCTCTCTCTCTCTCTTTTCTTTCTCTCTCCCCCTCTCTCTCCTCACTTTATTTCCACGCATCATGGGGCGGGCGGGGCTTAATGCTCTGATTCTCACTATTTTGAAAATTGCAGGAAGAACCAGAACGCCAAGCACAAATTAGCATGGGCGCCATCTGCGTTGAAAGGCAACTTTGATAAGCTACTGGTAGCGGCCAGTGCTTAGAAGCGCGGGGGGGGGGGGGGGGGGGGGGTGGAGAGAGAATTTATTCTTTTTTTTTCTTTAAAAAAAAAGTATTTTTAATCTCTTGTCTTTTTACTTGAATTGGCCTTTTAATATGACGTAATCATGATAACGGAAAAAAGGAAAAACTTCCCCAAACCATTGTTTTTCCCAAAGGAGCATTCTGCTTGTATTGTGGTCCCACATAACAGGCATTGCCAAGTTTAAGTCTCTCTAAAATATCAGCTAAATAGTAACGTGTTAAAGTAAAGTTCATCCAAAGTTGTCAGCAAATAAGTTCAGAAGTTGGAAAGGAGAAAGTAGATACCTTTGTCAAGGTTTGTAGACACTCAAACGCCTTCGTCAAAATGTCAAAGTCAAACTCTAGTCGGTTTTTGATATCGGGAATGATAAATTTTATTCTATCCTCATTTGACTTTGTTTTTAAGGATTCGATTTATGAAAATACCAAGCTGTGATTCATAAGAATTATCCTACAAATCGTTGGAATCTGACAATTTCGAAGTGATTTTTGAGACACAGTAGAGTCAAAATGAAAATGTCAAAGGATGAATCATGATTGAGGAACCTGATATTAGAAAATAGTTGAAACCCACTCCCAAAATAGTGTTCTACGCGATGGAACATCGTGTCCCAGTGGTATAGTAAGAAATGTCAGGGGCAGAAGGACTCATGTCTCTGTTTTAGAATAAGGATTTTCTTTATAGATAGGACGGTTTTCTTGGCCTGTCTTTGAAACGTGAGTGATGACCGGTGGTGCATGAAATTTTGAACAAATTAACAGGTTGCTTTTTATGAAATTTTGATTTAAACCCTACAAAAATATGACCCCAAGCCTCTACAGGTACTGTCTGATTTCCCTGAACTGCTGAATGTCACTGGTTGAAAATACGAGCAACTATAAATCATCCAACTGAATTTTCCTTTTCTTCTAAGCTGGAAATAAGAAGTGAAAAACAAAAAACAACCTTAAAGTGTAAAAGTTCTTCCCCATATTCATTACACAGCGGATTTCAAGTGGGGTGGGCGGGGGAGGGGGAGGGGGATTAATGAGAAATATGACAGAAGATGCATGGGAGCGAGAGAGGGAAGGCGAGGCGGAAAGGCGGGCGGAAAAGAGGGATGGCAAGATCTGTGAGATATGCCCCTGTGCCTCTCGAGGTGTCCTAGTCCAAATTAATGAGGTGTTTCCTTAGTGTCTTGTACATCTTGAGTCGAGTTAGAAGACAAACGGACGTAGTGGCCATGGAGATGTAAATCACTAGACTCAACAATAAACATGGCTCCTCATCACAAACCGGAAGCACTCTGACCTGTCCGACAGTCACGTGACTCAGTTGACCTATATTTATTTCTGCGCATGTCCGCATGGCAATTGATTTTTTTCCCCAGTTGTGTATGATAATGATGATGGCCTTTCTCTCTTTAGCCTCATTCATCAAAACTGCAACTCTTGTACTTGAACTGGGGTCATAAAAATTTATAGGCAGAAATGTAAAAAGAAAAAAAAAAGATAATATGATTGATACATTCCGTTTAAACTTTCTGTCAATTACTTTCGAAAGGTGAATCGGCTATTCTTTATGATCCTGTTCTAATCATCTGAGTGTAATCTTCTTTTGATATCATCCATTATTTTCCTGAAATTTGTGCCAAAAGCGATCTCATATTTTTATTTTATTGCGCTAAATTTGTTTGGAAGTGGAGTGATGTCACTAAATTTGTCACTGCAGTACATTCACTAATAATCAAATTTCATTGCTTGGATTTCATCCACTGAAACACCCTTCTTCCGAATTAAAGTCTTTAACTGACATAGCCTAACGTTGTAGAATAAAACAATGAAATCAAATGGCAGTTTCTGTCACGGGTGCCAAGAGTTGCGTCGCAGAGGGCACACTTCTAAATATTGTCCAGGGAACAGGTGCCGAGAACTGGAGAAAGTGACCGAAATGAATACAATTTCAGCGTATTCGAATATAATGCAACCAACCACATTCTATTAAATTTAGAAATTAATTTACAGAAAAAAAAATGTTCAAAATTCACCCCTTTCAAATGAGGGTCCTGTTAAAAAGAAAAAAATAGCTTGAAGTAATAGTTTGCAAATATCAATTTTTCGTTGGTAGTACAGAGAAATAATGAGAAGGTAAATGAAAGTAGTATTCCATCAGAAGGTAAATGAAAGTGATATTATATCAGAAGGTAATGAAAGTGATATTATATCAGAAGGTAAATGGATGTGATATTATATCAGAAGGTAAATGAAGGTGATATCATATGAGAAGGTAAATGAAAATGATATTACATCAAAAGGTAAATGAAAGTGAAGTTATATCTAGAGGTTAATGAAAGTGATATTATATCAGAAGGTAAATGAAAGTGATATTATATCAGAAGGTAAAGGAAAGTGATATTATGTCAGAAGGTGAATGAAGATGATATTATATCAGAAGGTAAATGAAGGTAATATTATATCAGAAGGTAAATGAAAGGAGGGAGGGAGGGAGGGAGGGAGAGCCAAAAGAGGATAGGAATGGCAGAGGGGGTGGGGTGCAAAGCATCAAAATGATGAGTAGCATGAAAAATAATAAGGTAAACTCAGAAATCGTTGAAAGAGTCCATCTTGGTTGGTTACCCCAAGATAAATGAAGGTGATATTATATCAGAAGGCAAAGGAAAGTGATATTATGTCAGAAGGTGAATGAAAGTGATATTATGTCAGAAGGTGAATGAAAGTTATATTATATCAGAAGGTAAATGAAAGAGAAATTATATCGGAGGTTAATGACAGTGATAATATATCAGAAGGCAAATGAAGGTGATATCATATCAGAAGGTAAATGAAAGTAATATTGTATCAGAAGGTAAATGAAAGTGATATTATATTAGAATGTAAATGAATGTGATATTATATTAGAGGGTAAATGAAAGTGATATCATATCCGAAGGTTAATGAAAGTGATATTATATCAGAAGGTTAATTAAAGTGATAATATATCAGAACGTAAATGAATGTGATATTATATCAGAAGGTAAATGAATGTGATATTATATCAGAAGGTAAATGAATGTGATATTATATCAGAAGGTAAATGAATGTGATATTATATCAGAAGGTAAATGAAGGTAATATTATATCAGAAGGTCAATGAAGATGATATTATATCAGAAGGTAAACGAAGGTAATATTATATCAGAAGGTAAATGAAGGTAATATTATATTAGAAGGTCAATGAAGATGATATTATATCAGAAGGTAAACGAAGGTAATATTATATCAGGAGGTAAATGAAAGGAGGGAGGGAGAGCCAAAAGAGGATAGGAATGGCAGAGGGGGTGGGGTGCAAAGCATCAAAATGATGAGTAGCATGAAAAATAATAAGGTAAACTCAGAAATCGTTGTAGGAGTCCATCTTGGTTGGTTACCCCAAGATGAGAGACTACACGCTGAGCTGGTTATTGGTTCTCTCTCTCTCTCTCTCTCTCTCTCTCTCTCTCTCTCTCTTTACTCTACTCTACTCTACTCTATTCTTTTCTACTATCTACTCTACCCTCTCCCTACTCCATTTTTCAGGAGTGGAAAGCAAGCCAAAAAGAGAATACTCTAATACGATCATATGTGCTCCGATTCACCTCAATTCATCGAGAAATGCCAATCAAAGATACACGGCCAAAAAGAGTCTCGCTAAATTGCCTTTCATATTCAATTTATCTCACTGGCTCGTACAAATTTCCTCTTCTCGTGTTGCAACCCCCTCTATCATTGTCTATACGGGCAAAGGGCGGACTTGTTAGTAACGCCGAGGTTGCTGCATGGGAGTTCCTCATACTTTGCCCACCGATTTCCTGCTTCTTCCCCAAAAATCTGAATATTGGATCGGTAGGGATACACAATTCACAATTTCTTCCAAGTTTACAGGGTTTATTCATCATCAATACCTTTCATGCTGGGATTTAATAAGATAAATCAACATCATCCTTTCCAAAATCATCCATTCACAAATATTTCTCTTTATTTTTCATTCTTTTTTTTTCTTCTCCACCCCTCCAAGTTTTATCTGTTATCATGCTTTCGTTCTCTCTCCCTCTCTCTCTTTCTCTCTTTCTCTCTCTCTGCGATAGAAAATTTCTTCACTGAGTGTGACTACAACAAAAAGACAATAAAGCAATAGCAGGGAAAAATATGCAGTTTTGGTCACAAGTGATAACGTTACAATAGTATAAAAGGGCAGTCAGAAATATTTTCTTTCCTTTATGCAATTTTGATCCTATGATGGTCAAGAAGAAATATAAAATTGTTATGCGTAATCATTAATGATAATATTAGTAATTATTAGTAACAATAAACAACATTAACAGCTATGTGCAAGGATTAATAACAATGCAATTTAAACTTGAGCTTTCAGTTATATCATCACACTGAATAAAAACTCAAGTTTGAACTACTCTGTTATTAAAGATTGCAAGAGCTGTTAACACTTTACTGTAGTATAACTGCACTTTGATTTTTTTTATCTACAAAGATCATATTTGTTGCCTTTTCAAAGTGTTTATTTTGCTTGCAGCATTTTCCCTTCTGCAATATACAGGAATGCTGGGTATTTTTTTTTTTTCATTTCATTTTCCCACTTTTCATAGATCGAGCTAGAAATATGCTCGTATGGTTGGTTTCAGAAAGAAGAAATCGATTTAAGACTTTTTCTAACAGGATAAAAGAGCATTTGGAGTAGGTATCGAAGCAGAAATTTGATGGTTATCCACAATGTTCACAGCTCAATGGCTTTCAATATTGATACACATGGCATTATATTGCGGTTTATTTCTTTCTGTAGAGCTCCGCCCTCTTTCTTATCCTTTTCATCGTACTGAAATTGATGCGTAGAAGCGGAAATTTCTTACGAAAGGGATTAAGTTTTAGGGAATGTGGGACGAGAGATCACCCATTCAAAATTTTGTACTTACTATTTGGAAATTTCAGAGCTTTGTCGGCAAATCGCAGTATTGATAACTATGTTGGTAAATTGCAGAAAAATTTCCTGCAACATGTCCGTCCATTCAAACAGTCCAGACTAATCAGCTTAATGTGGTCTATGAGCTGAAGGGTCTTCTTGTATAGCTGTCGAATGCATTAATAAAGAAGATACGTTACAATAAAATGCGTGACGTTTATATTTTTGTAATTCAAATTTATATCTGTTTTTTTTTACTCCGTGTATTAATGTGTATTAGTATACAAGGTAAAATATATTTGAAGACGGATCGCATTGCCAATATTGTCAAATGCAGTATCAAATATCATAAATGAAATGTAATTTTAAAAAAATAAACCATAGTATGTGAGTGTGAAAGTCTGTCATTGAATATTTACTACCCCGATGCCACAATAATTTGTGAGAGCACCTTATTACAATCAGGGAACGAGCGCCATCTATCGAATTCAAAATGTTCAGTGACGTTTATTCCATTGTAGAAACTACAGTGTACTTCGATGCTATCAGTGAATAAAATATAAAGAAAAAATGGGAGAGTGCTGCCCTACTTTATTTCCTGATTTTTTTTTTTATTTTCAAAGAGGAATATTGAAGCAATATAACGACAAAGTATTACATGTATTATGGTATCGTATCAGAAACATGGTAAATAATCAATAGACAATATTTGGAAAGGCTTCATTTTATGTTTTGTTCACTTGTTGTGTTTTAACGTATTGGATGCAGTACTGGCTCTTAAGATAACGGCAATCCTTATTTTCTACTTTCACATTAGGCTTGAGATATACCTTTGCCATTAATTTTCCAGGACATACATAACTTGGAAAGAACGCAGATACATAATATCTAAAAGTGGGCTAATTTCGGGTGACAAAAATGAATAATAAACAAAGCTATTGTGCTTTGTTTTAATAACCTCTTTAAAAAGTCATAAAATGCCCTTTTTTATATCTTCGCATTGCCCAATTCTTCTTTCATTCAATATTGACATCAATTCATTACTGCCCCCTCGTCATTCTGTCCAATGCTGCTTCCTTTTTTTTTTTTTTTCGTGGGATTGTGGTTAATGGCTACCTGGTGTTGACTTAAAATTATGCTCGAAAAAGTTGAGGAAGATG
Organism: Echinometra lucunter; assembly: GCA_029962745.1. Lineage (NCBI taxonomy): Eukaryota > Metazoa > Echinodermata > Echinoidea > Camarodonta > Echinometridae > Echinometra > Echinometra lucunter. The sequence continues at coordinate 7,413,063 of CM057158.1, forward strand.
GTAAAAACGATCGAGTTTTAAATGAGTTGGTTCCCACGGTATTATTTTAATCAGCCATTGAAAGGTTGCTTGTAATATATCATGCAAAAGAGGAAACCATGCTGGAATACTTGACAAACGAGTCTTCCTGTCTTTGAAGAGCACTGCCCGTGATTGTTCTCAATCTAGTTGCTTCTCTCCCTCTTTCTCTTTCTCTCTCTCTCTCTCTCTCTCTCTTTCGCTTCTTGTTCTCTTCTTTTTTTTTTTCGTTTTAAAACAAGGAACAAAATTCTGACTTCTTAACCCTGTCTGTCTCTCCTACTCTGTCTCTGTCTGTTATCTCTTCCCCTCTCACTCGGCGCCCCCCCCCCTTCGCTCCCCAGCCCTCTCTCCGTCGGACCTTCTTCTTGATAAGGCATATTATAATCCGGCTCTCTCTCTCTCTCTCTCTCCCTCTCTCTCTCCCCTCTCTCTCTCTCTCTCTCGTTTTTTCCACCTCTCTTTTTCTACCACTCTCTCTTCTTTTTCTTATTCGTAAAACGATGAGCAAGTTTTCCCTCCCTCTCTCTCCTATCTCTTCTTTTCATCTCTCTATCTCTCTATCTTGTCATTTTCTCGTTAAACATGAACAAACTTGGAACTGCTTAATTCTCTCTTGATTCTCTCTCTGCTTTTTCTTCTCCGAAAACAATGAACAAACTTCTGACTGCTACATCCTGAAATGGTATACTTAAGAAGTATCCTTGAAGTGGACTAAAGTTGACTATTTCACAAGTGCACTAGGCGTCAAGCACCTCTTCGCTTTCTACCGTTAAACAATTTCAGGAGAATCATAACAAGCCACTGATGAAAATCACGTCTCCCAACTAAGCTGACATGATATCAAATAAATGAATATGATATTTTTCTGCATTCTCATATGCTATTGGGCTCTGTTCTTATCATGTGTTTGAAACATATACCCTCTTATCGATAATGCATTCCACAAGTGAAGTATTCTTAATAATTATTTGAATATATTTACAAGAAGTGTAGTGTACATGTACTTCAGAGAAATACTTGACAACATTGATTCTTCTCAAACATACGTATTTCCCTCCATTGTCGTCATGCTTATAATAGTTATATCCTTATATCCGGGTTTTAAGCGTGCAATATGGTTTTTTAATCACACATTGACTATCCAATTGAGATCTTTTGAAAATTTTGTTGGAAATATATCAACAATTTAAAGAATAACAATGAATTTTTTAAAAAGGTTCAAAACACGATAATGCGTACTAAGCAAGTTGTTAACCACGTATCAAGGAAACTAGTACACTGTTTAATAATGTATCGGCTGCATACCATTACTTCCCCTTGGACTTTTATTTGGAAGCTTAAACAAATATGTACCTAACACTTGTCGATAAGTGATATATAAATATTCTTTATTTCGAAGATATTAAAGCAAAATCTTGTGTTTAATGACTTGTCGATTATGTTCGAAAATATAATATGCTATAAAGGAAGTATCCATTAGCAATTTTTGTTTTCTTATGCTTGCAAAAAGTTACCACTCATTGACAAGGAGTTATTCCCGAAATTGACTCATGAGTTTTTCGGAGTTTTCATGTTTGGTATAGATCCAAAAATAAATCACGAATTTTCCTGCGTTACATGTGAAGGCTTTGTGAAGGTTTTTCCTGAGTTGGTTAGTTATTTATTTTGCCCGACTGTTAGGAAAACCTTAATTCGTATGCTTGTAAATAAGCAACCAGGGACCGGCGCGACGTCTTCATCTTCTCTTATTCATGAGGAAAGATGTTTCATTTTAATTTGGAAACTTGAACGAATATATATGAAGCTGATATGCCTATAAACAATTATCTCTAAGTGATATATAGATATTCTTTATTTCGCAGAAATCAAAATGAAATATTGTGTTTAATGATTTGTCGACTATATTTGAAGATAACAGAGGAAAAATCAAACAGCACTTTTGTTTTTCTTTGCTCACTAAATGTTACCACTCAACAAGGAATTATTCAAGAAAATTATTCATTATTCATTATTCATGAAAAGATCAAAAATGAAAAATCGCTGTGATACAGTCATGTACACTCATTGTGAGAGCGCTATATAAATGTTGATAGTGTATTGTATAAGATGAAAGGGCACTGGCAGAATTTTGGAAGGAACTTCAAAATAACTTCTTAATTATTAATCATGTTGATCATATCAGATGATAACGAAATCCTGTATTCAATGGTTGCAGGAGTAAAATACCAACCTTTGTTGTTTTAACTATACAAACTTGGAATTAGCATTATTTGGAGGAGGGGAGGGTGAGCGCCTTTTCGAATTGCACATGGGCTGATATCTGATTCGAACATGTTTGAAGTAAAGTTAGATAAAAAGCACTTGAACGCAGACACTGCGACGTTCTAAAGACAAGGAAATAATTTTTCCACCAAACTTCATCACGTTCATACTTATGATGATCAAGGGTATAGTCCTTGAGTATTGGCACTCCGAATAAGAGGTTCGTAGTTTCGCCATTCGACCAAGAACTCATAGTTCATGAGACATAATATAAAACAGTGTTCACTTATGGTTTTTAATCCTGTTTGAATATGCTCTAATGAATAAATAAATGCTAAATATTACGCTGTGTATTAACAAGGAGTTGTATCTCTCGACCCAGGTGAGGCAATACCTAAAAAAAGGAAGATATTCATTTATTAATGCAAGACTTCCATGCATGCCAGACAAAAAATGAATAATGACAGTCAGAATTATGCTCCCAATAAACCTTTTTGTTTGGAATGGGAGAAATATATAAAAAAAATTGTGATAAACGTTTTATTTCCAAACTATGATGCAGTGGATTACATCTTCAGATAACTCATGGATTTCCCCCATATTTAATGGGGATTACATCAGTTAAACTGATGATATCAAGTTAACATTTTGGTGATGATCTTCCGCGAAAAATCTGAAATCCGTTTATTCTCGATTTTGATTACCACGAGAAGGCCAATGAAATATGCTGCATCATTATTTTCATGATAAGGAAGCCATGTAGTTAGGACATGACGATGTTCGAAAAAATCTCGAGTTCAGGTCTGAATAGTCCTATTTTTGTTGCATATTATAGACAAGAACTCATAGTTCATGAGACATAATATAAAACACATTGCTTCAGCATTCATCAAATATTATTGTGAGACAATATCTGTTGTAAATCTTAATATTTTCTTTTATTCACATAAACTCTCCTGCTCTTTGGGGTATGAGAAGGAAAGGAATCTGAAAGTGCAGAAATAAAATATGCCTTTTGACATCCTTAAAAAGTAAGGAAAACTTCATACTTGAATAACAAGAGTGGTTTTGAACGAGCATCGTTAAGTTCTTCCTCAAAATGGCTATCCTTTAAAGGAAATTACTCCATTTAATTTCTAACAGAAAGAACGAAAGAAAAAGAAAAAGAAAGAATGAAAGGAAGAAAGAAAGAAAGAAAAAAAGAAAGAAAGAAAGAAAGAAAGAAAGAAAGAAAGAAATACTCAGTCAGAAGGAAACAGAGAGCAGTACTTGTAATTCTGAAGTAGGCCTTATAATTATTTATACTACGATGAAGCTATTTGATAACTCAATTAGCTGAATTCGTACCGCCGGAAAATCGCTCTTTCCTGGTTTGATTTAATATGGAGAAGATTAAGAACGATTTGGGGTCTTCCTCGCCCTAACCATGATCAGATTATTTCTGGGTATGGTAAAGAAAAACTAATAAAATTCCAAATATTAAATCGGAGTTTTCCCCAGCTTGCTCCGACAATCAGTCGGTCTGGAATTTGCTCTCTGCCGCCGGCTTCCCGGGAAATTATGGGCGGGCAGGGGGCTTGCAGAAATGTCGACCCGCTTCCTTCTACTCCAGTCGTCTCAGTAAGCATTTGAATTTGAACTGTATGGATTAAACTTATTATAAACCCTTCTCACAGCTTAGGAACTTTAGAGAGGGAAAGGGATTGTAAATTTGATCTAAATAGTACGATTATAATGATCTTTTTACCAGCCTTTATCGGCATGATCAGATGATCGGCGTCACGTGATTATAAACTGGAAAGGAACTCTTTCAAAGTTGAGACTAGTTCAAAGTATTAAAAAGTTTGTATCGCTACTCACTATGAGTCTCTAGTCATTTGAACACAATAAGATACACTTATCTGGTGCAAAAATAAAACCGTAGACTCATATATTTTTTGTGTACCCAGTCAATTTTTGCTTTGGTACACATGAAAACTCGTGTTTTAGGTTTTTTGGTTGCCGCATTGTGGTAAATGTACAAGTCCTGAAGTTGGAATTTTGCTTTAAAAGTACGTTTCTTGATGTGTTTACTTTTATCTTATCAAATTTCTGCTTATCTGCTAATCATGAATTTAACCATAATTATTTGTGTTACAGCTGATCAATCGCTTTTAACATTGTCTTACGATGTGTAGTGTCACAGAATGAATATAACCACGTCTATTTGTACATCATGCCAATATGATTATACAGTCATGTTGATAATAGATCTATCTCGCGAATCATGATCTATGACATTGTTCTCTTTTGTAAGTTCTTTATTGTATGTCCTGCCTTGGCAGTATATAGTGCGCTAGGACCTATAGCTGGGCTACTCTACCACTGTGTTTGTGAATGTGCAACTCTTATTATGTTTTATATTATATTCCCAGGGGCGTTGCGCCAGGGTATTTTGATGGGGGGGGGGGAATACCCATAGGTGAGTTTATTTACGTTTTAAATGATAAAAGGGGGTATTATAATAGTTGCATGTTGCAGCCCTCTCTTTTCCCGTAATCTTCTTTCTTCTTCTTCTTCTTCTTCTTCTTCTTCTTCTTCTTCTTCTTCTTCTTCTTCTTCTTTCTCCTCTTTTTCTCCCTTTTTTTTTTGGATCACTTGAAAAATCATAGGGGTTGCCCCTCTGCCCCCTGTAGCGCCGCCCTGTATGTTCCTTTATTGAAGATTATGATGCAGTTATAATACTGTTGATGATCATGAAGAAATAGTGATACAAAGTCAAGCGCCATGAATGTTTCTGATAAATAATCAGAGCTTGAAAAAATAGGTTTGAGAGAAGAGAAATTCAAAATGTTTAATGCCTTTTGTTTTCGCTGATTATGTAATAAATTTGATAACATCAGAAACCATTTTTTTCCGACTAAAACTTGAATAATATATACTTCATCGTAATGTGGAAGGAATTTTGAGGTGATTGGAAATAAACAGCGGCATGATCCCTCCTCCGTGTGAAATCAGCGATGAAATCATGATCATCGATCTGATCATCATTGTGACCACTTCCTCGTCCTTTAACCCATTATTAATTCACTTGATCTGCTTAGAGATTTTTTCAATGGTAAGATGAGTGTACATGAGTACGTGCAGCACTGAGAACGCTAATCAAGCTCCAAAAAGATTTATCGTATGACGTCCCAATGTCATTAATGCTTAATTACAAAGTAACAGCTCTCGGATAATACTCTCTGTAGGAAAACAGATCATTATGGGTAGCAAGCTATCATGGCTAAAACGATCTCTGCAAAATCCCAGTGCCCAAGTTTGCCTTGCATGTTGTTCCTGTGGGGCTTAGGGTTCAGGAAGCCGGGTTTCTGTGGACTATCACGCGAGAGCTTTACCGGCTAGACACTGGTAGAAGCCGGGACAGGCCAGGGGGAGCTGGAGTCTTGTCTCTTAAAAAATGTGAAATATACACAAGAAGTTAATTCCGCCCGTTTGATGCTCTAGAAAATGAATCAAATATTAATAAACCACGAAAATAACACAAAGATTGATGTATCGGTATATACTACAGAAAAGATCTCATTTGAAGCTGCGAAATCTTTCTGGATTTCTATATGCATCTACTATATGGTTATTTTGTTGTAATTACTGATCCGTTAATATTGGAAAGTCTTATTTCGAATCATACCTCCTGACAATCCTATACTAATATTGATTTTGTCTTTTTATTCTTAATGCTTGCGATGATGGAGGAAGAGTACGATGCTCTTTTTCGTACTCCCATTTCTTTTTACAAAGTTTATTTGGAGGGTCAAGATTAAATTTATAGCTCTGTGATCTCGAGACTGCGCTGAAGGACGATACAGTTTCGAGATCACCCATATAATTTTAACCGTGCCCCTCAAAGTAGTCAATAGTTTTGTTATATTTATCTCATCCTAATTCCCTCAAAATACCTATCATATTCATACCACAATTCGAACCTAAATAATTTCTTGTAGCACAGTGGTAATTTTTCACGTGTTTACCACTTGATATGAAATAGGCCCCTTCAACCATCAGCGTAAGCCCACCTGAAATTAGAAAAACATTGAATAACTGTGATAATATTGAAGCTGTAGAGAACAACAACTTATATTATGTTCACCCTTAGAATCGTGGCCCCTGGCTACGCCCCTTCTTCCTGGTCTGTGTAGGATTGTGATAAGACATATCGACAGTGCATTATTACTTCCGATCTACTATCTAACCCATCTAGGGACAATTTTTGTACTATTTATTCATTCTTTTGACATGTTCGATGGCTTTTTAATCTCTTTTCGTGATAGATACGTGCTGGGATCGTTAATATTTATACCAGATATAGTGTAAGACCATGAGATATTAGAGGTATTGATGGATTGTTGTATAAACCATGCTTCCTGGATCACAAAATCAATCTGTTTTCTGGGTTTAGGCCAGATTTTTGGAGTTTTGGAACAAGGTTGTTACGTGTGAAAATTTTAATTAATTGTAAAAATCTGAAATGCAACAAATAAACTGCAATCGAACTTCATGATCTAATTCGAATCAGAGAGAGAGAAAAAATCTTCAAAAAGTGTTTAAAAAATATTTGCTGAAAGGGTATGCTAAAATAATGTTGAATAGTCATCCTCTGTGATTTATTTGGTTGGAATAATCATGTCTAAATTCATTTTGCGAGTACAATGCAGATTAGATACTCGGTAGTGTACTATTTTTATGAAGATTACTATCGAAAACCTGTGTCTCAAGATCCATCACATTACAGTTTCTATGCTGTGGGACATAGACAGATAGACAGACAATAGGTGTAAGGGATTATGATTTGACTGTCTCAATATCGATTGGGCACTCGGTAGTGTGATTTTTTCCCCCTGAAGATGGAAAAATATCGAAAACCTGTGTCTAAACATCCATCACATTATGGTTTCTATGCTATGGGACATAGATAGATTGACAAAAAAATAGGTGTAATGGATTATGATTTGACTGTCTCATAATAGATTGGGCACTAAAGTTGTGTTAGGTTAAGTCTCCTAGAATTATCACAACACATTTCGTTGATTATACTGACAATTTCTAAAATCTGAAGCCTTTTATTTTTTAAAATGAATACAATCCTGTGCAGAAAGGTGTGCCTCAAAGAATTCCTCAATACGTCACCTTTAATGTTTTTCCCTTCAAAAATCTTTTCTATGAAAGTTTTCTTTTTTAACACTTTAGGTAATATTTCCGTAAAAAAAAAAACGAGACCGAGTCGTCTGTCTGCATTTAACACCTCGTGTCTCCAGCTTTTAATCCTTTATTGGAATCATGCAGATTCAAACTCTTCCCCGACCACTCTCTGTCTCTCTATATCTTGCTGCCTTTCTGTCTATCTCGTCCTTTCTCTATCATCCCCTCTCTTATGTCTTTATATTTGTCTCAATATGTTTAACCCATTCATGACAGAGGTCCACATTTTGTGGTTTGGCCTAACATCTTTTGATGCAAAGCCCTAAAAATCATACCAAATACATGAGCAGAAAGAACAAAAATTCTACACAAACTGTGCCCATTTTGGTTGCATCAATATTTGTTGTTTGATGCTGAAAATTTTTTAAAGGAAAATAAGCATTAAAATCCTTAAATTGGCAATGTGATAGAAAGTTTAAAATCACTGTTTTCCCCTGCAAATTGGCAAATTTTTGACTTCTCATCATAATTTCTGTCAATTTGTATTCATTTCAGATACATGACGTTTTATAAGAAAAATGTAGCAATAAAATAAAAATGTTGGTGTTGCCAATTTGAAGAATAAAAGCTGATCAAATTAGGCTTTAAATAATTCCTGTCACGAATGGGTTAAGTATATATCTCGTTTTCTCTCTTTCTTACCTTCTTTCTTTCTGAGTTTGATATGGCCTCACCTTTTATGCATTCCATTGTATTCTCTGAAAACGATGCCCTATCCCGATAAGTTTTCAATGGTTCCGGCCTCTCGTTTTCCTAGGGAAGTTTTCGAGAATGATCGCTGGCTTAAAACAATACCGTGTTCTTGCCGAATACTTTATTCAAAGGGGAAAGTTGTTTGTTTCCGGCGTAGTTTGACGTGAGAGGAAAGAAATACTTGAAAAGTTGGTATTTATTTCCTTCTAAGATTCCAACGGTTTTCCATATTTACTGAAAACAGAGGTGTTGCTCTTAAGGCTCTCTTGTTATGTCTTTACAGGTCTTCGAAGAAAACTGTGAGGGCATTCAACTATGATCTGATGATCGAAAGTTCTCTTAGTGTATAGGTCAAAAATTGGTTTCGAAAGGAGAGCTAATGGTTTGAACATGCGTGGAATTGTAAAGTTTTTATATCTGTGATGATTGCATTGTCCAAATATCATTTAAAAGAATCTCATTTCCACTATGTTATTTGAAAGAAGTCAGAAACACAAGGCTTAGAATTTTTTAATGCCGTAAAAAATGGATGTAAGCTGACAGCCCAAGTGCTTCAGACGCGCCATAAGAAGTCTGTTCTGCACTCGGCAAGTCATACGGTTTATGATAGTGAAGTAAGAAACACCATGGTAAGGGAAAATGACTTAGAGACCATTCCTACATTTCAATATTTTATTTTCATAGGACCTAATCACTAAGGAGCTTTGGATGAGGGACGCCAAATTATTCTAATTCATCATGTTCATTCCAAACAATAATTTGAGGTGAAAAATAAGGCTCACAATAATTATGTCGTTTTTCTTATACATCTGTACATGTGCGTATACAATTCAGTTCATTCACGCATATCATTCTTCACAATTATTATGAAAGTTTATAGGATCTCATGACTTCGTTTCTTTGCTAGACTTGGTCGTCTCAGTCTTACACTTTGTATTTTCCTTCAAAAATGAAAGTCGATTATTCGAACAAGATTGAGTGGTCGAAAAGTGCACATTTCCAGTGATATTCATGATGATGTGAGATCGGAAGGAGAACGCCTGTTTTTCCTTAATCCACAGGATTAGATTCTTATTCACCCGTACCAAAAATTTGTCGGGGAATTAATTCGACTTCCCTGCAAGGATTGAGAACTATTAGATTCTAGGTTAAAAGTGGTGTGGTATTTAACCTTGATAACTTTGCGGTAAAAATTTGATTCCTTCCATTTTATTAGCCATCTTTTTTCCTGTTGAGAGTGCGAGTAACCCTGAACGGGGTTGCAATTGAAAACGTGATTTGGAACTCGATGTCATGTCAGGGAAAGCTGTTCGTCTTTCGTTCCGTCCTTTTTCCTCTACCATATTTTTTTTTGTTTTGAAATTTTTCTTGAATCTTCTGATCGTTCGTGGCGTCAGTGGTTATGGTGATATCAGATGATATTAGAAGGCTTAAGAAACTAGAACACATCTACCGTCGAAAGGGGAAAATAGACATAGATAATACATTTAGACAAGGTAGATATAGGCAGTGGCGTATCTCGGCATTATGGCGCCCGGGGCAAACAGCGAAGTTGCGCCCCCTCCCCCTCCCGAGCGCCCAAACTATCTACATTATGGTACAAGCGTGGGAGCGAAGCGACCAAGCGGCGATTTAAAAAAAAAAATCCGCAGAAGCGCAATTCCTTGCGCATTATACCCAGGAAATTTGGCAATTGACCACTGAAATTGAACGGTAGAGAAGATCGAAATTAGATACGAATAAATAGTTCTTTCTTTCTTTTCTCACTTTCAAAATTGGGAGTAAAATTAACGAAAACCCTTGAGAAATATTCGAGGCTCGATGTTAATAGCAAGGGGACAAAAAAAAAAAAAGATTTCTCTCAAATGTTTAACCTTTTCAAATGCTGCATTATACTGGGGGCGGAGTATTTAGCGAGAGTTGTTTTTGTTGAATTGGGTTTTTACAGACGTGTATAAATCAAATATGATTATTTACGTCTGGGACCGACCTTTAAAGTCACCGTCCGAAAGACGTGGCAAATGTAGATTCATATCTTGCCAAAAGACATTAGTGCCGCGGCAGGGATTTTCGAACCCCGGACCTTGTGGTTCAAAGTCTGGAGACTTATCCACTGAGCCACAACACCTCTATTTAACAAGAGGCAGATGAAACTTATTTTATAGCGAGCAAAGCAACAACAACTGCACCATGATATTTCAAAAAGGCTATTTTAAAAAGCCCATGATATTCATGCGAGGGCGCATAGCAGTTTACAAAAATGTGGCATTTTAGGGCATTTTAAACCCTCAAAAACTCTATTTCTGATGCATTTACCCTGCGGGTGGGGGAGAGAGCGCATATCCCTTAAAGATATGACTTTTCTTCACTTCTCTTTTATCTTTTTCTCTTGCGTCTTTTGCGTCCTCTAAAGTGCCGCCCTTATCAGATGTTAGATTTCTTTCAAAATAATGTTTAACCTTTGCAAATGCTGTATTAGGAAACAATGGGGAGCAGTATTTAACAAGAGGCAGATAAAACCTACATGACAGCAAGCAAAACAACGACAATTGCATCACTATTTTTAATATTCTGAACCTCTTTTAAAAATCTTGTTTAAGAACTATTGTAGGGGCGCGAAGTTATAAGATTCTAAGAGGAAATGATCATGCGAAGGAGCAAAGCGACCGAGCTTTAATTTTTTTTTTCACTTTAAACCCTTAAAAACTCTAGTTCTGATGCATTAACCCTGCGAAATGGGGGGGGGGGGGCGCCCGCAAAATCCTTAAAAATATATTATTTTTTCTTTATTTTTCTTTTTTTCGTTTTTGCGTTTTTTTGGCGCCCCCTCAAAGTGCCGCCCGGGGCACTTCCCCCCCCCCCCCTTGCGCCGCCCCCTAGATACGCCACTGGATATAGAGAGTGGGTGGCAGAGAGAGGGAGAGAGGAAAAGGAGGAGGAGGATGAGAGTGAAGAAATAGAAGAAGAAAGAAGAGAACAAAAGAGAGAAGCAGAAGAAGAAGAAAAGAGAAGAGAAGAGAAGAGAAGACAGAGAGAGAGAGAGAGAGGAGGACGTGGAAGAGAGAGGGGATGGATATAAAGAGAATAAGTTAGGCTTATACACAGCTAGAGAGAGAGGGAGGGGGATATGGAAGAGAGAGCAAAGATGAGGGGAATTGGGGCCGGGGGAGCAGAAGAAGAAGAAGAAGAGAGAGAAAGAAAGAAAGATAAAAAGACAGTGACATAGGTAGATAAAAAGGGATTTTAAAATGGATTAACTACTTTCCATCAGTTTAAATGTTGCTCAAAACTTTGCTGAGAGATCATTTCGTAGCAGTAATTTCTCAGAAATAGTATGTGACGAAAGGACCATTGATAGTTGGTTGTTGAAATCTCAGATTCATGCAGAGAATCATCATGATCATACTGATGCTAATCTTGGTGATAGCTCCGGAAAGCTTTCGAAAATAATTAGATGCTAATGAGGACGACATGAAAATCAATAAAGAAATAAGGTTATTGTAAACTTCGAGAAGGTAATTGTGACTGTCATTTTTTGTCTCTGGTATGGAATCGTAGACGTGAAGTCACCACTCGATCTCTGCCTCTTTTCTTCTTCGTCTGTCTTTTTTTTTTCTCTCCGATCTCCTGTTTCTTGTACATAATGCTTCTTTTCTATCTTTTGCATTGTTTCTCTTTCCTTATCTCTATTTCGCTATCTTCATTCGTTTCTTTCTTCCAGCATTCCTTTGGCTCCTTCTCTCTCTTCCGTTCTTTTTCTCGCATCTCTTCCCACACTCTCCTTTTTTCCTTCTCTCTCTCCTTTCCCTCCCTCCCCCTCTCTCTCTCATAAGATGCATTCACGTACCAAGAACAGGCTAACATTATGCTTTTAAGCATCTCGTGTTTGTTTGTTAAAAAGTGAGGGTAATCAGTGTCGAAATCGTGGAAATTACCAACAAATGATTAATCCAAAATGATAAATAAATCATCTATAAAATTGTTCTTTTTTTGCTACACCATTTGATATCAATTCACAAATATTCATCTTTAGCTTCATTGTGTTTATTTTCGAGAATGTAGCAGTGAAGCAAATATCATTGTTGCCAATTCAGAGAGTGAAGCTGATTTTTTTTTTCCGGGATGGGTTATCCGAGCACTTATCAATCCTCAATGTTTCGTATCCCCCTCTCAGCATGTGTATTGATCTGAACATCTCCTCACGCCCCTATGAAGTTGCTTGTAATGGTCTCTGTTTGTTGGTCTGACCCATATCCCCAAAAGGCGCGACACAGTTTCCCTCTATCTCTCTAAAAAGGAATCCATAACGTTAAAATCATTGTTGCTGATTCCGGAGAATGTTCTTGATCCCCTCACCGAATGGAGGGCATCATCTCATCCTTCTTCAGCTATACCTCCTCCTCCTCCTCCTGACATCTGCTGGGATGGGGAAAGGGATCAGACAGAAAGAGATCGATACGTACGCCAGTATCTAAGGTAGATTGTAAACTGTAATAGGAATGAGGAGAGAGGGAGAGAGGGAAGGAGAGGGAAAGGGGAGGGAGACAAAAAGGTAGAGGGAGAGGTAGAGAGAAAAGGGGAGAAAGAGAAAGAGAGAGAGATAGAAGAGAAAACTTAGGTAGAGAGATAGGGAGAGGGAGAGAGAGCAAATCAGTAAGAGAGAGACAGAGAAGAAGAAGCTAAGCACTTAGATTGTGAACTGTAACAGGAATGAGGAGAGAGAGAGAGAGAGAGGGGGGGGGGAAGGAGAGTGGAAGGGGAGGGAGACATGAAGATAGAAGTAGAGGTAGGGATGAAAGGAATTGAGGGAAGAATAGTAACGTATATTGAAGCAAAGTTCTCCAGAGTTGTTCTGTCCTTTTTGAAAATTTTGCAAAGTTTTTTTTTTTTTTTTACAACCTTTCAGCCTTTGCAAAAATGGGGGGAAGTGCTCAAGCTGCTGTATATGGTATGTTTCCTTACAAATATATATATATATATATATATATATATATATATATATATATAATTGAAAATTAATCTGCTTGGCATCTAGATAATACAAGAATCAGAGTTGGTAGTAGAATGCCATAGAAAATAAAATCATAGATTTTAAAAGCTATGCTCCGTTTTCTTTTAAAATCTATGATTTTATTTTCTATGGCATTCTACTACCAACTCTGATTCTTATATATACATATATATATATATATATATATATATATATATATATATATATACAGACAGAGAGACATAGACAGAGATAGAGAAAAGAAGGAAGAGAGACAAATAGAGAGGAATAGGGTGAGAAATATAAAGTGTTGGTAGTGTGGGTAGCCAACATCCATCCATCCATAATAAAGAATGCTTCTGTGGAATTCATTACAAAATGTATCTTTATTGCTTCTGTTACACAGCGATAATAATTTAAAAAATTATATACATCATAATATATAATCAGAAAAACTCTGACATATGAGTAGATAGGCGCAAAAAATGGACAGAGAAAATATATAATCATTCTATACAAATAAAAAAAAATATGAAAACATTATTTGCTGCAAGATTTATTTTCATTCATCTTTAGATAGGCATAATGCTTTCCCTAAAACTGATACAAATAATAAACTGCAAATATTGAAATCGAACAAATCTGAAAAAAAAAACACTAAAGAGGACCACAACTAGGTAATCACTATATCAGTCAAATGAATTTAATACAAAGAAAATTCCTAGATACTAAGCATTTTCTTTTTCAAAATGTATATATTATACCTCTCTAATATCCATAGACTTCGGTAAAGTTTGGTTAGAACCAATGAGTATCATTTTCTCGGTTGATTTCTTTCTCCCTCTGTGTCATGTCTATTGACATTAGACCCTTACTGACTTATTGAGAAGCAGAAAACGAGCCCCATCCCTTAAATGTCTTTTCTGATTTCATGATCGGCGAAGCTTTGGCTTTTATTTGGCTGTTTGGTAAGAACAAGCTGAGGAAGCGGGTAGTTTCGGGCAGTCATTTCAACTTCGATTTGATAAGGTCGTATAGTTTATATCATTCTCCTCTTGATTGTTGTTACACGACCCCTGTCATTTTAATGTAGCAAAATGCAATCTAATTCTCCCATATCAAACGTTATCTTCGTTTCCTAGTTGGGTACAGTGGTCATAATATAGAGATGGTATGCGGGGAATAGAAATACATTTTTTAAAAGTAGATTATATACATGATTAAATGCCATAAAGAGAGAGAGAGAGAGAGAGAGAGAGAGAGAGAGAGAGAGAGAGAGAGAGAGAGGTTGGAAAAGAGAGAAAAAGAAAAAAATTGTATGTGAGATAGATTGTAACAAAGAGACGGAGTGAGAAAGACAGAGAGAGAGAGACAGAGAGAGAGACAGAGAAGGGGGAGAGGACAGAGCAGAGAAGAGGTAAAGGGAGAAACTGAGGTGCCAGAATATCAAGATGAAATACACAAACAGAAAGAACAGAACATATACTGAGAGAGAGAGAGAGAGACAGAGACAGAGAGAGAGAGAGAAAGAGAGAGCAGAGAGACAGACAGAAAGAAATTAATTTGAAGAAAAGGTGGACTGAGCAATAAAGAAAGTAGGATAGCAAAGGAGAAACGATGAAAGAGAAAGAAAGGAGAAAAGATGAAAGAGAATTATAAGGAAAGAAGAAAAAGAGGGTTAGAGGGGCATTTAGCCAATTTTGCGAGTGTCTGGGAACAAAGGGAGGAAAGAATGAACGTCTGTCAGAAAATTTGACATTTCAATTATCGGAGTGATGAAATAATGTTTTCACAAGCAAGAAGAAGGTGAAACATTTTGAGGCCCTGCTCGGTTTGCCAGCCAGGCCATCCCCGGGGCGAACCGGGCAGCAAGAGTGACAAATCTTGCCCTGAAGCCACCACGCCAGGGGCTAAATATGACTATTACTTGGAAGTGATCTCTTATACATGCTATATTGTCCGTCGAAATAAGATTTTATTGCAGCAGAGATAGCTGGCTCTTCGAATGATTGTCAGAAATTAAACTTTTACCCGGTTGAAACATTTCATTATATATATCCATATTGCATAGAATTTTGTTTACTATATACCATACATAAATATTATTATTCAACTGCGCTTACATTAATTGGCAAAAAGAAATAATCCTGATAATGGTATCAATATCACGAAACAGTTATATATACATTTGCCTCTACATGACTTTTGTATTATCATACATTTTAATGCTAATTATTAATGTATTTATTTTGTTTTTCATTTCTGTATAATTTGATAATCTATTTTTTCTTATTTGTGGAATGGACCTTGTGGCAGATCAGCCTTGTGCTAAACAAGTAATCCAATGAAGTATATACTAGGCTACTATTACTGCTACTATACGAGAATTGCCTCGATTTCAACAATTTTCTAAAACGCCACAATCTTGAATTCAAGGAATAACTGAACACAACTTGTACATCATAATAAATGACAAAAGTAATTCAGTAATAAAGACAGTCAAAATGAGATAAGACAGTATAAAGATAAAGAAAAACAAAGAGAGAGAAAGAGAGAGAGAGAGAGAGAGAGAGAGAGAGAAAGGATGAAATAATGAAAGAGTCGGAAATAGAGAGGGAGTAATGAGAGAAAGAGAAATACTCATAAAGATACAGGGAAGAATGTATAAAGAGGGGAGGAAGGAAAGGGGAGAGGTAGAAATCAAAATGGGGCCTAAACGACACGCTTTTAATTAAAAAGGAACGAAGGGAAAGTTGGCATGTTTTGTCAGTGCGCATTTTTCCATATTTGAATGCGTAATCCGAGAATTCTGGAGCCCAACCTTGCAGCCAATTTCATCCAAACATTTCATCATAAATCAATTTAGATTTGGTTAGATAAACACCGTTCATGTTTCGGTCGAATTAAAGGCATTTTGGATACTAAGTGATACAATATTTGGCTAATCGTTTGACTACGTGGTATTTTGATTTCTATGCTCTTTTTCCCCTTTTCATCAATTTTCATTTTTTCTCTTCTGTGTCATCATACTAATGGCTTCTTGCCTTTGGCTGTTTCATTGCGATTCTTATGTACCCCATGGCTGGAGTTCAGATTCAATTTCTCATCTTTTGGTTGTTATTTTCCCTTAAACTTTTTCGTCAAATCTGGAAAGTTCTATATAAACAAACTAGTCAAAATAATAATAGTTTCTTGAAGAAAAAAAAAGGAGAGAGAGAGAGAGAGAGCCCTGATTATATAAGTTCATACAATTCTTACCATTACCATATTTTTAGACATATAACAGAGAAATATTGAAAATTACGAATTTGTTACATTATACATCAAGAATTTATTATTTATTCCAAAATATGTTTGTTTGTAAAGACTTGTTACAATTTTTGCTCGGAGAATGATAATAATAATAATAATTTCTTGAAGAAAAAAAAGGAGAGAGAGAGAGAGCCCTGATTATATAAGTTCATACAATTCTTACCATTACCATATCTTTGGACATATAATAGAGAAATATTGAAAATTAAGAAAATTGTTACATTATACATCAAGAATTTATTATTTATTCCAAAATGTGTTTGTTTGTAAAGACTTGTTACAATTTTTGCTCGGAGAATGATAATAATAATAATAATTTCTTGAAGAAAAAAAAGGAGAGAGAGAGAGAGAGAGCCCTGATTATATAAGTTCATACAATTCTTACCATTACCATATCTTTGGACATATAACAGAGAAATATTGAAAATTAAGAAAATTGTTACATTATACATCAAGAATTTATTATTTATTCCAAAATGTGTTTGTTTGTAAAGACTTGTTGCAATGTTTGCTCGGAGAATGATAAAAAGTAACAGTACTAGTATATCGAGCCTGATAGTAAAAATGAATAACTGTAAACAGGAAAAAAGTATAATGATATCATAAAAATATAAAAAAGAATTACGGTCAACTGGTTCATGTACATAATTACAGTTGTATTTAGCTTGATATTTTTCGAATAGTTTTTATCATGTTTATAGCCATGAACCTATATCATGAAGTCAAAAATAAAAGTTGTCATTTCAATTTTCAGTTAAATCTAAAAAAAATTCTTCATAATCGTCACTACACATTCTTGGTTTATTTATTCCTGGCAAGGACATTCACATCACTGCATGAACATCAAACAGGAACCCTATGAACCCTATATGAATGCCAGGTATGGCTAATCAGTGCCAAACATAAGAGCTATACAAGAATCTTCCATTATCATTATTATCATTATTTTACCTTATCCCTCTGTATTTACTCTCAAATTCATCTCTTTCATCATTATTCTTCTCGGTTATCCCATCTTCTTAGCCTAGCTGGGAATAAAGCCACCATGTCCTGGGAGACATCTTAATCCTTCGATCTTCGCATCTTTCTTGTAACCACCATCACCACCATCGTCATGAGCCGCCATCCTCTATCAATCGAAGCGTAGCGCATCCCGCATCATCCTCCTTCACTGAGCGTCTTCGCACATCACTGGAATATCGGATGATTCGATTAGGTCTATCACCTGTCGCAGAGGGGTTGAGAAAAAAGAAAAAGGAGGGAGAAAGAGGGAGAGATGGAGGGAGAATGGGACAGAGAAAGAGATAGAGGGGAGAGAGGGAGAGGGAGAGATAGAGGAAAAAAAGAAAAACACGGATAAATGCGGATATTGACTGTTAAGAATAACTATAGATAACTTGAACAAATAGACGGAGCAGCAGGAGGATGTTATCCTTGTACTTCGATATAAATCTGCAACTGATTTCTGCTCATTTGCCAGGGTATTTCTCTAACCACGCGTGCAAACATTGATGTTGAAGCGCCGAGCATGGTGTTTTCTCTCCAAACGAAAGAGGCGCAAAGAGGACGGCAGTGATGTTGTGAAGATGTGACTGAGAGGTGTTACTATGGTGATATGTTTCGAAGTCATATGGTTGTGTCTGAGGGAATAGACTTTGTGACATAATTAGCTGAGTGCACTCTGTATGTGGTGATGATGTGACTGTAAAGAATTATAGAAACATTATGAGGTAATTATGCTTTGATGAAAAGTCGATGCTAGAAATGCGAATCGACTTATCATAAATGTCATGTAAAATTTGTTTAACAATGAATACAAACATCAAGTAAATATATTTTGTCAGCTGCAGTTAATGTTTGCATTGGATTTTTAATAGAGAGCAGTACTACCAAATCGAAATCGAAAAAAACTGGCTTTAAATGGGGAGGTACTGTCTTACTGCGATGAGCGAGATAAACAAAAACCTTCACCATGTATTTGAAAAATAATGGTATTCATGGTATTTTGTAAACAGTTTGGTTTTTGACGAGTGTTCATTCAGCAACTTTATAGCAGTTTATACAATACCATTCCATTTCACTTTAATTTCTTGATACGAATGTTTCTAAGTGTAACCATCATGTTCAGTGCCATAAAATTCAACTAGCAGAAGTGTGTTTATACTCTACAGTGTACAACAGAAGATACCTAAATGACAACTGAATATTAAACCTTTTCCGTAAACATCACCATGACCATGAACCTATGTGCACGTATAGACCAATTCAGTTTGGGTGCTGTTTTTTATGGTAACTTATAACTGGGGGGCTTCAAGTACATGAAGTATGCCTAACAAAAGATAATTTATGCACTGACACAGCAACGCACCTGGCTCATTGCACAACCCATTGAATCAGCTTTTGTTCTTCTTTGGAAGCCCCCCCCCCCCCCCCCAGTTATGGCCGACATGAGTTACAGCGTTTTGAAACCGGATTCATCTATAGTACAATATTCATTTGACGAAGAAAAGACGACCCGAAAAGGTTTAATGTCTGCAAAAAAATTATTAGACCCTCATTCTTATATAAAATTTAATTTAAACCATACACGAGGGTGATGGATGAAGCAAAGTAAAATGGAAAACGCATGAGAGTTTGCTTTCATGCTACATAAGCTTTATGAGACTATTAATCTTTTCGATAGCAAATTGTATAATTTTGAATATCTTTCCGTGACATCTGTTCCTGAAGTTTTTCTGAAGGTACATGCTTATGTAATGATGTAAGGCATATCTTGTTATGGGGCAACAAATATCAGTCGTCGTGTAATTAAATGTATCATCTAACACCATCATGACAGTGCCGTTTGTTGGATCAAACATTAGAGTGGACGACCTCTTGATGAGGTCGTCTGCCTACCTCTTTCAGTCCCACGTACGTTGATACGTGTTTGCCCAAATATCCAACTGGCGCGCATTTTCCACCCGCGCGCTTATTGGTAACCCGAGCGTACACGCCGGGCTTAACCAACCGAGCCGTCGCCCCAATGGCCCACGCTCGGGCGACGAGATTGATATAACGCTAGCTGAGCGGGAGAGGCAAGGCACGGGCAGGATGTTCCATCTCGTTGCAGATCAAATTTCCTGAGTAAAAGAAGAAAGGGAAGGGAGAAAAAAAGTGGATGATGATGGTGATGATGATGATGCGAGCGAGTTATGCCAGGCATGTAGCTAGATTGTGAGCTGAACTGTAGCTAGCTTATTACCGAAATGACCGTTACAGCGTAGAAGAGCGAGGTATGCTCGAACGCTAGCATCGCGTGGATGCCAAGAGACGCCACAGATTTTCTCTCCTCTGCCTCTCTCGATTAACGATGCTTGGTGCAAGGACTGATGGGATTAATCCCACAAACTGTTATAATTGCTTTGGATGTATGAGCGTAATGTATGGTTCAGTTAAAAGTTAAGTTTGGGTAGAGAAGATTTCGTGATGAAAGACTGGAGAGTGTAAGCAAGAGTGGTGTACCCATTGTAAATGTATCTGAGCTAAGAAGATTATGTGATAGAATGAAATCATGAACACTCGTTTTTTTTCATGCCAGATATTTATTCCGTTGATATGAATAAGTAAAAAAAAAGAAAAGTATAGATAAATGTACCTCTATTATGCAGTTGTATAAATGCCCTAACGTTTCACCACTGATGGACTTTTATCCAACGTAATTCATTTATTAAAAGAATTGGCTTAATACGAGATGAAGCATTTTTGAGAAAAATATTTAGATATGGGATGTGACCAGTTAGATTGCTTAGTATCTCAGCGAAAATGGAAAACATCTGCGGTTAACAATAACAAGTCTGGATTTGAAAGAATTCATTTATCACCTTTAGATGAAGGGAAAAGGGTGATAAGAAGAAAACTTAAGATAGTGAAAACAAAAACAAAAACAAAGAACACACTAATGGAAAGTTTGAAAATGAAAAGAGAACAACTGGAAAAGAAAAAGAACGGGTAAAGAAGATCATAAATTGGCCACAAAGTTGTAACATCTACAAAAGAAAGAATGTTCAAGGTCAAAAGCATTGCTCGGTCTTTTTCTCCCTTAAAGTGATTACACAATCTGACAATGATAAAAAAATGATATATGATCGAGAATAGAATTCTAAGAAGAATAACATTGACAATTTGATGATTTTTAATCGAAATCGATGCGTTTTGGCTCATTTTCTCATAAAAAGTTTTTTTTATGAGAAAACTCTTTTCTCATAAAGAGTTGACCAAAAAATTTGAGTATGAGGTATGACGTAAAAGTGGTTACCCAGCTTCGCGCATTGCAGTATTTAAAACGTCCACTGACCCTGATGACGTCTTTGATTATACCCATACCTTGCGCGCATTTTGCTAGAAGGTAACCACTTTGACGTCATTGTGGGTACCCAGTTGAAACTGGGACACAGCTGAGGGGTCAAAAATATCCTGAAATCTTACCAACTTAGGGGGTTTCCTTGGCAACAGGACTTTAAAAAAAATTAGGCAGATGTTTTTCTGCTGATGAAATCGTGCTCTTTTAAATGAACTAACACTGTTTCAGCATTGGGTACCCCCTTTAAAGAGCAAATGATAGAATGATACAAGACATCTTCCGAAGACACACAGAATTAATGCTAGCTATCGGCCAATACTTTTCTAATTATGTCCGCTTTACCCATACAATGACAACAAATTAATTCCATTAACGTTTGACAAGCAATGGGCTTTTTGATTCTATAGAATCCCCTCGAAGAAAGACTCTAGCTGCCAATGACTCTCGTCTTCCAAATGTGTTCTTTTCCTTTTCCTCCAGCGGAATGGATGGACGACCTCGTCTTTTCTCTGAGAGCATTCTTACCAAATGACGACCTTCTCAATGATGAGGAGGATGACAAGGAGGATGGGGAGGATATTCTAACCGGTATGGCGGTTATGCAGTGTTGTGGGGACAAATGATTAAAATGTTTTAAGAAGGATAACGTAGACGACAATTATTCTTGAAATCTTTATGAATTTGATTCAAATCTTTAAACCTTTGATTTAAGTTTGTTCTTTTTAAAGAATGTACGTAAATGGCAACTTTGTCTTTACAAAAAATATATTGATGGAAAAATGCACTATTCATTTATGGCTGTTGCACAAAAAGGTGAGTTATTACCTACCTACCTTTGAAGGAAGCTGCAGGCGCAGCATGTACCTTCAATTCAAAGCAATTTGCACTTTTTTATTTTTGTATAATGTAATGTCCAAAAGAAACGTGAAAGACAGCATCATGCTGTCATAACCTTACGTCATGCAAAGACGCCTCCTTTTCAACAGCTATCACAAAAAATAACCATAATATGGCCAAATATGCTTCCTACGAAATGAGCCAACGAAAACTACTTTTCTTGTGCTATTCCGAGGAGAAGTATGGGGGAAATAGGTATTTAGGTCTGCACGGCATTCTTCGTAATGGGGAAAATGAGGCCTATCCACTACGAGGACTATTGTGCTTTCGTGACTAATGCATTTTACTTTATTTATTTATTTATTTATTTATTTCGCATCTTTATTCAGGGTGGTCTGTTCAGTATAAAAATCTGGTCTTCCACAGAGCCCTGGCAATTGTTTTCTATCTTCATTTTGCAATCTCGCTATGTCCACATCACATAAAAACACCACATGTTTCCATTCTGAATGTTCCATCTTGAAACCCTGCTCCAAGAATTCAATTAAACAGAATCAATTTCAAACAATCTTGCTCACTAATTGGCTATCGATTGTTTAAGTGGTATAAGCCAGAACACGGCAATTGCAAGGCCACGTGCATACACTTTTTCTTTTTACGCCTTATCATTACCTAAGAGGAGAAGCCTTAAATTGGCGATATGAAATTGTGACCTTCCTCGGCAGTGGGACTAAACGTCGGTGTCTCATCTCCTCACTTTTCTGAATGGTTAGTGTATGTTCAACCGAGCTGACGTAATCGGCAAGATTTGTTCGCGTTTCTTCGTCAACCCGCCAAGCGCGTTCTGCCCAATCTCGTCTTCAATGCCATTCTTCCTTAGCAATGTAACCAGACTTATACCGCCTGCTACCTCTAAAACAGAAATCTATTTCGCAATACAGCTAATCATAACCTTGACCACGTTTAGCGGATGTTCTTATTCTGTTAAACGATGAACGTTCGAGAGCAACTCGTCTCATATATGGCTTGGATTCGATATTGATTGCTGAGATTGGGACAGCGCTGGGCAGCGTTGTTTAATTTCATTGCGCTATGCCTCTCACCTGACGAGCTTCACACGCAAGCTGGGTCGCATCCCAAGGGGGTAGCGCCAATGAGGCGAATGCTTCGACGCGCGCGCACTATGGCCTCCCATAGTGCATGCATAATGAGGCAACGTGACAGAGCTATAGTGGCGCGTCACGTAAAGAACGGAGACATGACGGAGGCGAACCGAGTCGATTTTGCTGGTCCATAGGTGGTCTTGGTATGACATGACGGCTTGGGCGTTGAACAGAAATCATGGTTAACACCCCAGGTGTGAAGCGAGGGTAACAAGACCCAAGCAACACGCGAAAGGGGGGAATCTTTAGACTGATGCAAAAAAGAAAGACGGTACGATGAAAACAAATCGGCCCAGTAGGATGGCACACAAGTTGCCGAATTGATGTATGCGATTAAAGATTAACACTTTTTCTCTCGCTCTTTGATTCCTAAATGCACCTGGGGCGTGATAATAATCAGGGAACTAGCCTTTGATTTCTCATCAGAATGTGAGAGAGTGAAGAGGAGAAAATGATTAAAATCATGTATCACGTGTCGACAAGAGCCTTAAATTAAAAAAAAAGGGTGCGTGCAGAAAAATAATCGCCTAATTTTCTCGAATCACTGATCAAAGATGTAACAGAGAGGATATCACACTTCCCTCCTTACGTGCCTAAGTTTCTTCACTTTAAATTTTATCTCCTATCTCCTATCTCTTATCTACCTTTCTTCTCATTATTCATTTTTCTCTCTATTTTTTCCAGAAAAGAAAAAAAGTATACTAATTTCTTGTAATTCACATGTTAAGAGTTCCTTTTCTACGACTTCTCTTTGCAATCCCTCATCCGAAAGAAAAGCTTGCATGCTTCGAGACAGTACTCCGACTTTAATCAAGCTATTCTAAGACTGATACTCTACCGATCAAAATCATACTACTACTTCTATTACTTCTTCGAGTCTACTACTACTACTACTACTACTACTACTACTACTACTACTACTACTACTACTACTACTATTACATGTACTACTACTGCTCCTCCTCCTCTTCCTACTACTACACCTCTTTCTAACATCAATACAGTTTTTCTGCTGCTGCTGCTGCTGCTGTTATTACTACTACCACTGCTACTACGACTATTATGTATTACCATGACTTCTAACACTAATTATAGTGCTGTCTTATTCTACCCATTATTGAACAACACTCTTCTAGAATTCAGATTAAGCATTCGAGTTTCAAAGATTGATGAGAAAAACTTACGTATACTTTAAAACGAAAACTGCTACGAAAACATTTTCACATCAGCACAAGATAGCAGAAAATGCTTGTTTTTACCCAACTGGTTGAAATCATCTTTAATACCTCACACCTATATTTTTCTTAGATATATATATTTTTCATATTCTAATATGCTCTTAACTGATTTAATGCCTTCCTCACACATACACCCACACCCACACGCGCATAATTATGTTCAATGTCCTTCCTTCTTTATTATCGTTGTATCTGCTGTAATAGAATTGTATTCTAATGTGAATTGGCAATACAATAGAATTGTATTCTAATGTGAATTGGCTTGTGAATATCTACGATGCAAACGGCAAACGGAAATGATGAAAAGGTTTATCTTTCAGACATGAAATCGTACTACGTGCTTTACATAGTGCTTAATTTACTATAGAACTCCACAAGGACTTGCTTTTATGTGGCGATAAATGCGGTTTAGGTTAATTACATAATCAAGGGGACGCCAAAATTGCTAGGGCAACATGATTTGTAAGATGTACTCGAAGGAAAAAAAAAAGGGAAAATGAGGGGGGAAAAATTGCACGCGTACACTGTCATAATTCACAAATAATTGATGCTTACAACCGTGTTGTTTTAGTCTAAGATTTCTGCTCTTCTCTAATTGAGCAGCTACGTTACCATGAAATTGTTCCTCTTAAAAACAACAGAGATTAGGGGATGAGGAAAGGCGAGGTATCATTTTATCCCGTTAAAAACCTCGAATATGACTGGAGGCTTGTCAAACCCGTCCTCCTTCCCATCTTCATGCTGGTCCCTTCTCTGCTTTGACACCGACGAGTTAAGAGAATCGAGCTCTCGGTCGCCATGCGGTAATTACAAAGATTAAAAGGGACATGTAATATGATAGTCTAAAGTGGTGTAAAAATATGAAACATTTAGCGGGTAAACTGAAAACAACTCCAGGGATAGATACTGGGCCATCCTTAAGCATCCAAGGGAAATTTGTTCCGCATCGTTGACACACTGCTGTCTCTTTAGATAAAGGGAAATTTTCTAAGATTGTTAAAAGAAAAAAAAAATGAAACTATTTTTGTCATTATCTTTGCAGTTGATGGGCGTTTTTTAGTGGTTAAAGTGATGTAATTGGACGATCAGATTTCCCCTTTTCAAGGTTAATTGAGGTTGAATGCAAACCTTGTCAACCGCAATAGATGCCATATCCCTGTCAGTTTTAGCTTATATGAAACACAAAGCACTGAACTTCAAACGGAATCTGGGGTGCTATGACTGAAGAACCTCTTAAATCTGACATTGTTTTTGTTCATTTGTAAAAGAAAATCAAAGAAAAAAAAACCCCACAATATATCTAAATGTTTCACTATAGCTCTCTTGATTTTCGGGGAAAAAAAAACAAAAACAAAAAAATTATATAAAAGTGATGATGACAAATTATAAAGAATTTTTTATGTGTCATAGAAACCATCTTTTTAATAAGATTAAATTGAAAACTACTACACTAATGATGATAGTAAAAGATAAAAGTAATA
Organism: Echinometra lucunter; assembly: GCA_029962745.1. Taxonomy (NCBI): domain Eukaryota; kingdom Metazoa; phylum Echinodermata; class Echinoidea; order Camarodonta; family Echinometridae; genus Echinometra; species Echinometra lucunter. The sequence goes on from CM057158.1 coordinate 7,438,640, forward strand.
AAAGTAATAAAAGTTATGATGATTATGATAATGATGATGATTGTGATGATGATGGCAGTAATAATGAATACAACAGCAACAACAACAATAATGATAATAATAATAACAATAATAATAATAATAATAATAATAATAATAAGAAGAAGAAGAAGAAGAAGAAGAATAACAATAATAGTAATGATGATGATAATATTAATGACAATATTGATAATAATTGTTATTTCATTATTATCATTATTATCATTATTGTTATTGTTAGCATCATCATAATATAAGGAAAATATGAAGAGTGATAATAAAAAATGATAATAATGGAACTCAATAACAATGACAGAAGTAGTGTTGGCAGTAGCAGCAATAGTCGTAGTAGTTGTAGTAGTAGTAGTATAGTAGTAGTAGTAGTAGTAGTAGTAGTAGTAGTAGTAGTAGTAGTAGTAGTAGTAGTAGTAGTAGAAATATAGTAGTAGAAGTAGTAGTTGTAGTAGTTGTAGTATATAGCAAATGCAGTAATAGGTCCGATAAAAGAGCCTGTGAAAAACCTTAACAAGGAATTCCTAAAATACCCGCTAATAATGTAAGTACAATGTCACGTTAGAGCAAAAATGAGAGGGACAAAACATCAGTAAAATCAAGAAATTTGGTAATTTCCTCGAGGCGATGTTTTCATCGCTTTCCCAAATAATCCACATCTGTATAAATTAATTTCCTATGTTATTATCGACTTTTAAGCCAGAACTTTTGCCCAGTTTTGATTTCTATTCTTGTCCAATCGTTCTAATCGGAACAACGCTGCCCGACAATCGTTAAGATAATATTTTTCTTTGAATAGCCTCCATTTTCTCGTTTAATAACCGTACTTTGTCGCTCGCCTCTTACCAGAGAGGAGAGCAGAAGAGAAAGGGGTTTTCTCAACGAGAGAATGAGGTCTTTGGTTTCAATCGCAGTCGTTGGTCACCTGCGGTTTTCTGATCAATATTCGAGAAGAAATCTAGAACGCGTTCTTTTTTAAACATAACAAAAATCACGTTTACCAAGAGGCACTAGAGAAAAATAATACGACTTTAACATAATGGGCCATTTTCTTTGGCGCGTTGTCGTGATTGTTCAAGACAGAGAAAGCTGTGTGATATCTCGTCTTCTCATTATCTCGTCTTTTTCTTTACTCGGTTAAGATAAAAACTCACCCTGCCGATAGATCACCCAAATCTCCCCATCAATATTGTTCACGTTTGTACCTTAACAAAACACATCGATTGTACTTCTGAAAGGCACTTAGCGCATGTACACCTTGTACACTATATGCGAAATGCAGAATATGGCACGTGAGGCACTCCATATACAAGCTTGCCCATGCAAAGGGCCTTTTATCATCATTTCATGGATAATTTAAATTTTGGGAGGTCGAGGCATGATATTGAGCAGCAAACACAATTAAGGCGCTTACACAAGCTTCCACATTTTAATTTGGGAATTTTCCCACTTGATCAATGTAGTAAGAGCAGCTATCGACAATTCCAATCTTTTCAAATGCGAGAACAGCAAAGCAATAAACGTCATGCAGACATTTGCAGTTTCTATGAAACCCCCAATCTTGTTTAAAATCACTTAACAAACACTATTTCCAGCCGAGTTAGACGAAGCCCTCTACTATCGTCCCATTGTAGTGCAATATCGCACACCCCCATCAGTCGCTTCCATTTTTTTCATAATGCATGACTGTGCACAACTCCCTTTTCCGGGCACCCACACAGTGCAACCAACACGTCCGCACGGCGAACCCCACACGCACACCCGCACGCTCTAACGCACACTCATATAGCTGATTACAAAAGTAGCCTCGGTAAAATCGATAACGAATATAATATTCTCCTTAAGCATCGTCAAATTGAATTAGAGAAACTACTATTTCATTAATTCTGGGCGAGCTGGTATGAAATCTGGCCCCGACGAAACTCGCCTCCAATCCGTAATAATTTTTGAATTAAATACTGCAGTCCGTTAGGCAGAATTTGCTGTCAGTCCACGCTTGAGTATCGTGCGCAATAAGGCGAGATAAGCCAGGTAGAGTAGGTGCATGAATCTAATTTAGCAGAGTAGATAACTGTCTCTTAGGTATGCCACAATGTCTTTGTCTTATACACCTTTGTCTGTATACCTCTGTCTTTCTCTCATACACTACTTTTTTCTTTCTTTCTCTCCTCCCACTCTCTCTCTCTCGTCCCTTCATCCATCTCTCTTTCTCTCTCTCTCTCTCCAACTCCTCTCTCTCTCTCTCTCTCTCTCTCTCTGTATCACTTGCTTGTTCTCCTCACCTGTGCTGTTGTCTCTCCTCTCTCCCTCTCGCTCTCTTATCCTGTTTGAACCTAATTTTTCTACTCCCAGTCTCCTTCTCCTTCCAATCTTTATTTATAATCCATAAATCAGAATCTTACATCCAGCTCTTATTATTCAGTATGATCTATATTTTTGCCCGTTGGACTACACAAGTATCACCACCTCGATCAATATGAAGTTAAGGCGTGAGTCATTTCTTTGTCAAAAAAAAAAATGGAATGCAAACATAGTACAAAGATAATATTATGCAAATGTAATTGCTCATACATATTTCATTAGCGTCATTAAATTCCGATACCAAGCAGTTGCATATAACTATTGTAGGAAAGTTTGTCCCTTATTGCAGTGTGTTGAAAACCAATTAGGCCAAAATATGTCAAATTTGACACATTAAGTACAAACAAATTAAATGTTTAAGTCTTTCATTTCTGATTGATATCAAACATTGGTAATGATTACCATGTATACGTTCGTTAAGTAAATAATTCAGCTTATTTTTCCAATCGTAAGACGTTAAAACAGTTTTCAGCTGCAAATATGGCATTTTCGGAACACTCAATAATGTCAAACAGTATCCAAAATGATAAGATATACCAAAATAATATGAATGTATTTCTCTTCATTTCATTTCTTTAAAAGATTTGACCTCTAATCATCTCACCTGTACTTTTTGATCGGTAGTTTGGCCGATTCCCACGGATATGGACAGGTATGATACACCTCTAATTAGTCGCACACCTTGACTAAACCAAGGATCTCCAAACAACATCTCCACAAACCCAGGCATTGCCAAAACTTTAAACAAATAGCAGAGTTTCCTACTAATCACATGAGCCAATTGTCTGAATTATTTACGATGATAATAGGTTTGTTTATTTTGTAGGGTTGCAAGATAAATGTTTGGACTACCAGTCATTCGTTTTTTTAATGATTTGCAGTGAATCCAGCAAAAGATTGTGATCACCAACTTTTATCTTAGACTATTAACTTCTTTGTCAGGAGATATGAATTTTCTTTTTTTGTAGCTTGATGGGAATTCGAACCGTCATTAGCAGATTAGTGTTACCGTTTGTAGATTTCTTCCATGAAGCATCGGAATATCTTTCGTGTGGGGTGTGGGGTCTATTTAGTTTTACAACATAAAGGAATATTCAAAGAATAAACATAAAATATGAATAGCAGAAATTAAGCTGTCGTTTCTTCTCCAAAGTACAATTTTCCACAATACAATATACATTTATAATGAGATAATTGAACCATAAACAAAATACATAAAGCGGGGAGAAGTGGGAGGGGGAGGGGGGAATTTTTCAAATGCAAGTAGCGACTGCGTAAAATAATAGACTCCCCCATTTAACATGTTTAAAGAATTTTAACATGCTTGTAAAAAAAGCACCACGGTACCGTAGTTCAAGCATGGTAATTTCTAGGTACACCGAGGTAATCTGCTCATAATTATACCATCAAATTGACTTTTCGTATCATAGGTGCGATCATACTTTTTTTCTAATGGAATGAGCAGTCTGTGATAATGCGTGAAGTTTGGGATTTATGTATTTGACCACTAATATACTTTCTCAAAAGCCATTTATAGTTTTGTGTTTGGACCTTTCTCCGACACTTTCTATTTTTTTTTCAGACTGATTTCTGATTTTTTTTTACTTCAGGTGAAGCTGGCCAATACACTACGAAATGGCTTATACTTAGAAAGAATCGACGAAACGGCAAATTTAAATCTTAGTTTTATTCTTTATCAAGAAATTGATTTATCATTTATCATCAACTGATCAACATCATGTTATATTCAAACAATGTACTTGTACATCATAACACTTTTACTTTTCGTTTCTAAATAATTTGTTGACATTTTTTTTTTTGCCAATTGACAATCGATCATTACGTAGGTCACAATTCGCTTGACCCATTATTGTGGGAGGAGGGGGGGGGGGCACAACAAGTCTCCCATCTCCCTCAAATTTAATTCGCACGTCCCTCTCGGCCTCGTTAGCGGATACCTCGAGCTGTCATTCTAGAACTGTGAAATTATCATGGATACAATCCCCTCCTTGATCGATAAAATTCTTTGTGAAAAAGGGAAAGCGTAAACAACATCTTTCGTTCTTGTCTTAAATGGCAGAGTGAAGCTAATTGGATGAAGTATTCTTGTACGATTTAGATTTCGTCGAAATGAATGCAAATAATTTATGATGAAATGGTTTTAAAGCAATTCTGGCATTTTTTAAAAAATGGTTCTCTCTCACAATCTTTCAAGGGCTACAATACAATTCTGTTAAAGAAAAAAGATTAAAATTTAATGTGCTTTCAAAGCAATACCTTAAATGTGCATATTTCACATTTCTCAAAGAAAATCATGACAGAGTTCAATATAAGGTTATGATTTTTTTAAATTCATCTAGTCAAATAGTGTAAGGCGGAGAGTCGAAAGTTAATTCTTTCACAATTTTGTTAATTTCAATGTACAATTCTAAATATAACAACAACAACAAAATATCGAAGTCGAAATAAGTATGTATTTTGCTTCTCATGGACCTTTCAAATGCTACCATATACATGCATTTTCCTACAAACCAGACTTCTGTTAATCAACTTAATATACAATTATGAATGCCAATATCCATAGATGGAGCGGCCGAAAGACAGCACATGCACCGAATGTTTCTTGTAATTAGAAAGGTACAATAATTATCAAGGATCAGTCTGCTTATCCCAACAACCCGCGAATTCAGAAGAATTGCAGCTATACAGCTGCAGTTTGGATAAGCGCATAATCTAATACGTATCCAATTACGAGATTGATTTCAAAATATTTACATAAAATTTGGCATTACAGCATCAATGAATGCAGCCAATCTTCTGTAATTAGTTTTTTTTTCTTTCGATGCGGCTTTATTTTTAGGCCCATTCATTCTAACAAATGAATAGTTTTGTGCATTGTATTCGTGTCAAAACCTGAGATAAAAGATGTACACGTGACCTATAGATAACTTTTTTTTGGGGGGGGGGGGGCGAAATGGTAAAATCAACAAACAGGCACATGTCATCGATAAAGCAACGAAAGTTTTTAAATGAATATCCCAAAGTGGGAAATACTATTTCGCATTGTCTTCTTTTCAAACGAAAAGTCAAAGAAAGAGAAGAAAGAGTAAAACGAGGGAGAAGAAAAGTGGGAATCGTCCAATTTTGAGGATTGTCCTACAGTCGTGACCGTGACCTGGTGTATCTTCTTGTCACATTTTATCAATGTCCTTTTTTTCATTTTGGCGCCACTCAGAAAGCGCGCGCTACGGCTTAAAACCCATACAGAGTGATGCAAAAAAAAAAAAAAAAAGCCAACCGTTTGTATGTGCCTCAACCATAATACACACTTGGCGTTAATTGCGTAGCTTGAATTATTACCTTCTACATTGACTGTTACCGGCTGAATAATGAAGTACAAAAGAAGAAGAACAAAATATGCAAAAAAAGAAGTAACAAATCATCCAATGTAGACATCAACGCTTCGAAGGTAGAGAAATAGAAAACAGTATGGGCAAAGAAAGATAACGAATGAAAGTAATTGTTTAGATTTTTTTTTAAATAGTGAAGTGAATAGGAAAGATCAAAACGAGGGAAAGTGGCACGTTGAACAAAATCTTGTCTATATTTCAAATATCTATAATCAAAAGTAAATTTGAAGTTGTTGAATCATCAGTATGAAAAAAACCCAAGAATGATTCAATCAACCACATTGCAGATTCACTATCTTTTCATATCTTAAAAACACACAGCAAATTGATGATAGAGCCTGTAATGGAGCTTCCTTCCATTGAACCACCTTATACTAATCAGGGATGCGTTGTGACGTGCAGACAACAAGGTCAAAGAATAAAGGCGGGACGAGATACTGCTGTCTGCTCAACAAAACACTACGGCAAAAGTAGAAAAGAAAGGAAAAAAAAAAAAGAAAGCTGTCAAAAAGAGAATGAAAGGCAGAACGAGGCGAAAGATAGCGAGACGTATTCGTGCTATCGTGTCGAGTGGTACGGGTTTGACGGTAACAGAACGGGAGGATTGGGATAAAAAAAAGCGCTACCTACACGGACGGCCTTGCGAAATATGGAGCAGAGAACAAAGACAGAAGGAGACACGACACGTCCGTTTGTCTGCTCATCTTCTCTTAATTGTCTACAGCACGACGATGTGGTTACCGGTCCATGGTAATACGTCCCGCCCTAGCTAATGGGCAGACCCTCCTTCCCTCCTTTCCTGACACAGTGTCAACTATTTCACACACAAAAAATGAAAAGTTGCTAGAACTTATGCTTCTAAAATTTCTCTCAATTTGCGTTCGAACTTCTTTTTCTTCAGAATTGGTGGATTTTTTAGAATGGGCAAAATTTCCATCAAATTGGATATAAAGAAATGCCCAAAGAAAGGCCCAAAGTTGGCTGTACGCATAATTATCCTCATGGCACATTTTTACCCAGTCTTTTTAGAGTGTACTTACTGGTCAGCTCATATTTTATTACGGATATTTTTAATCGTAAAAGGTATCTTTATACCTATTCCCTTTAATAATTTTCCAAAACGTTCCTTATAAATCAAACAGATGAAGGTAGTTTTGGGCCCATAGTCACAACCGCCGGCTAATTTCTTTTGTTAGTGTTTTCTGTCATTAAAGGGAGTCCAGTTAAGACAGGTGTACTTTTTAGAGTACTCCCAAATATACGACCTCTCCTTATTATTACACAGGTTTCTGCAATACAAAAAGTATAAAATAAATGAGAATAAAGTGCAGATTGGATTCTTAATCATCACTTAATTATCTAGACAATGATTGAAGCTTTAATATTCATTTTTGTACCTAATAACTTATGTTAAGTTTTCTCAAAACTGTGAATACATATAATAGGATGGGAGAAAATAAAGAGGAAAAGTAAATGCGTAATTTTTTTTTATAGAGAAATCGATAAATGAACCGTTTTATGAAAGATTTAGATCAATAAACACATATTTAAACTACGATTTAACTTAAAATATCCGTTTAAAGAACAACAAATAAAGCGATTTTAGGACATGCTTTTCGACATTATTTGTTGACGTAACACCTTTCATTGAGCAGAATACTATAAAAATATCTTGTTCTTTATTTTCAGGCCTCTATGCTTAATTGAACAAGATAATATTTAGGTAACACTGACTTTTCGTTTGAATAAATACAGGCCATTACAATTAGAGCTCGAAAACCTTTTTCTTTTCATGTCTTTCTCTTTACCTAAATATACTTCGATTGTGTTTTTTGTGTGACGGAGTCATGCATAGTGAAAATAAAGAGAAGAATGATCCTAATTGCAGTAAATAGAATGTGAAAACTGGGGTATAGGTGTACGAGAAGAGAGAATGTGTGGTTTGAGATTGTGAGAATTTGTCATCGGAGCGTTGTCAGAGCTGCAGTCGGCCACTCACCGCAGCTCTCCCCTCCAGGCCACCGCATACGAGAGGTCTTTCTCAAAAGATCCCCAGTGTTTTTCTAAGGCAAGTTGAAGGGTCCACAGAACCGGAAAGGAATAGAGGTATTGAATAGGTGCCTCGTTTTAGACCCCCCTTTTCCCCATTTTCTGACAAATAAGTTGAATGCAGGTCGCTTGTCATTTTTCAGTTGGAGTGGTTGTAAAGTAATTATTCGACGGTTTGTTCGATGAAAAGGAATACGATCAGTTGGCTGAATAATACCCAACTTCCGGATAAAGTACCATGAATACGTGATCGCCTGCTTCACTCTAGCCTCTGGTCTATTTCACCTCCATCAATTCTTCTTTCCCTATTTTTCATCCATATTTTTCCTTTCATGGATAATAATTGTAATTTTTCTTTAGCTTGTACAAAATATGAATCTGGGATAGAGGATAACAGTATTAAGGAGAGGTACATGATTGAATATTGTGTGGAGTACTCTTTTTCTCTCCTGAGAATTTTTAGAGGTGCAAATTTGGGGTTATGAGTAACAATGGGAGAAATCAGGCGAGGGTTTTGAAGGGAGGGGCGGGCAACTCGTCAGCAATTGAAAAGCCGCTAATTTTCGCCTCTTTTATTGCCCTTTTGTCCATTCTTGCTGGTGTATTTAGGCTGGTTTAAGCATTGCGTGCCCTCAGGCTGGTATATGGGGCTGATTAGCTCTAGGCACAATCTAAGAAATTAATCGGTGGTATTACTTCTCTTGTTCCATGTGCAAGATCAGCTCAGACGAAAATTTTCCAATCATTATTTTCCCTGTTCACTTTACCCCTTTTACCTATATCTCTACCTCTCTTCTCTCTCCCTCTCCCTAATCAAGAACTCACAAACACACAACCGCACACCCACCTTTCTCTCCCCTTCTCTCTCTTTCTCTCTCATTCTCTTTCTACGTCTCCCTCGTTTACCCTTCCCCCTTTCTGATTTTTGTTCGGAAGTCGTCCCCAAGTCCCCCAGAGCTATTTTGATAGGCCGCCTATACGTTTGCTTGCCTTTTTTCTCCCATTGTATACACAGCAAAACACTCAACATCCAGCCAAGTTGTGTTGGAGGAGATGAAGAAGAGAAGAGAAGAAAAAAGCGAGCGAACAAGATGCAGATGAGGGCGAGATAAAGCATGGAGGAGGTATCTCAAGAAGGCTTCGGCTGAGGCATGCAAGTCTCATAACGCGACCGAGCTGATTCCGCCCGGGACGATTCGGCGGGCGATGTTAGAGGCGACAGCATTGACTGGTGCGGGCGGAACACGACAACCTTAAAGACTAAGAGGAAAATCACGCCAATCATGCTGAACCAAATCTCAGCTAAATTTATAATTCCACCCCAGGGTGCGAGCACACTGGGAGGGCAGCTACCCTTTTCCTAGCAGTAATTATTACTTCCCATCCTCACCTTCCAATGCTTAATTTGAACTTTACTCGTAACGATACCCATGCAGCCACAATACGACAAACCCACACTTTTTCGATTTTCCTTGGTGGTGCGATAATTTCGCCTTAATCTTTCTCCCGTTTCCATTCTCCTATTTCTCTTCCTACAGAGCTATAATATCTACCAAACATTTTGAGCTTTTGATTCAAGCCAGTTGCATATATGGATTCGGGCGTCATGAGACGTAATGCTACATAAAACGCCTCCCAAGTATGGCTCATTAGCGTTCGAAGAACTTGAGACAAAAGGGACGAGAAAGCCAAATTGGTTTCTGCTTTCATTAAATGGGTAGGAGGAGCGTTATGAGAGAAAAGTCTTGTCGTCGCTTGTGAAAACAACAAGCATCCCTGTTCAGGGCAAATGTTGGATTCTGTATCGAGAAGATTAAATTTCAGGTTTTAAGGGACTCTAGACTTCCAGAGGACACACGAAGAGACACACCAAAGGGACTGGCAATGGGCAAGGGGGAAGAATATTTCTTGTTTCGAGTGGAAAATTCGAAGCTCTCCATTCAGCTGGAAAACGGTCTATGTCTGTAATGGGTTGAAATGCGGGCACAATTACCTTAGTCTGAACGATACACGCTTCTGCAATTAAGATCTCAAAGTTTGCCCTTTAGTTTGTTTTGCTACACTTCTGCTTCTGTTTTTAATCTAGAGAAATTGCTAAAAGACAATTCGGGGTCGCAAATAGTAGTCAGAAAATGCGGAATATTCAACCACATTCTCTTTCATTATGCTACTAATCTTTTCTTGGAATCTTTCTGTATTTCAAGTTTTTTGTTCTTCTTTCGTTGTTATTTTTTTCCTTTGGGGGGGCACAGGGTGCGGTTGGGATAAAATAGTAAGTAAAATTTCCATGCACATTTTCTTCTGACATAATGTTCACCTCTACCATGTCTACGTTCTGGAAAGATATTCCATATCTCTTTCCTCTGTTTCCTTTCACCCCCTTCTTAACTATCATTTATATTTAGTCGAATGTCTTTAAGAATCTTTAATGGTAATATCATCCATTCATATCTCTTGCGAATGTTCTTCATCAGTTTAATTGGATAAGTGCCTAATGATTAAGGCTTGTCAGATTCATATCAGTGAGAGATAATTGAAGACGATGTGTCTTTATTACAATGCTCCCACTGGGTGTTAGAAGTCAACGAGAAGTCATGTCCATGGGCATAATCTATGTCGAAAATAGAAGGGAAATGATTAGTGCAATTTTCACATCCTCAACTTGAACCAGTTTTTATCTACTTTTCTTTTTAAAACATACTTTTATTACGAAGTTTACAGAATCAAACTATTAAGACTATAATCATATGTATTCTATGAAGATATTTATGTATCATTATGAATGAATATTTTCGTATCGTTATTATACATACATTTGCATTTCATCCTGTTAATAAAAAGTCAAGCAACCGTTCTCTTCATCCGCACATACGTAAAATAGTAAATATCTTCACATTTATTTTGGACGTTACGTGAAATTTGAATGCGCTTTACCATGTTTACAACGTTTTCACACATCAAGAACTACAATAGCACCATCAACATTTCAGATCAATATGTATATCACTAATCTATCCGGAAAAAACACCAATAGAATAAGCTAGCTTTGCTTCTCTCTTCTCCTACTCCTTTTCCTTCTCCCACCCTTTTCCTTTTCCCACCAAAGACGACTACCGAGAATGCTCGACATATTTTGCTAGCAAACGATATGATTGTCATCGTCGGATACGAAAGCGCGCCAACATGCGAGTCATCTTCCTTTGAGTTGTGCGTGAACGATTACGGGTACCGTATCCTTCCTTTCTGAGTTTCAAAAAAGGGATTCTCTTGTAGAAAATCAAATCAGAAATTAAAAAAAAAAGTTTCGATAAATCGATAAAAGCATGGATGTTTTTTTTAGATACAGGACTTTGCATACAATAATAATAATGCTTACATTTATAGAGCGTATTACATGAAATATTTCAATGCGCTTTACGTATCAAATTAATAAAGAAGTATGTTGAATGTATAACCTTAAAATTACATTACATTACCTTAAGTTACATTACCTAAAAGTACCTAAAGTAAACTAAAATTACACTACCTTACATTACAATTACATTACATTACATTAATTCACAATAATTCATTCTAAATGTGTTTCTTTTGATAATTTTGTTTTTACAATGTTGATTTACACGGCCCCAATGGAAACCAGTCATGTAACTGTTTGGGCTTTTTAACCGTGTATAAATAAATAGATCAAATACAAGAGAAATTATCAAAATTTATGATGAATGGGGGAAACACCAAACCTTATCGTAAACCATCTAATAATGATTGTGTTCACAGTGTCGTGTATGCTCTCTGTGATTCTCAGAATTACCACAGTGTGTTCACACTTTGCCAAACTGTGGACGCATAGTTAGTACGATGGAGTATTTCTAAATGTAATGTGTTTACACTGTGATGCATAATATTATGTAGAATTCTTTGTGGCCTGGAGTGTGTCACAGTGTGAAAATAAAATGTTAACAGTTATCATTACCAAGACAGTTATTCAAAATGTTCTGAGTGAATTTTCTTCGCATTAATATTAAATCAAAAAGTTTCCATTACATTTGTAATAACTCGAATCCAAGTACGCGAACTCATACGTCATGAATATTACCACTGATTTTTTTTGTTTCTTTCCATTTTTATATCTTAATTAATTACTTACACAAATTACATCGACCATCCTCATCTCACATACACATACTACATACTCACGCACACCCACATTTCATGTTACTGTCTCGGTTATGATGCTGTGAAGTTTATATCACTGCTTCCCTAAGCCGCTTCTCTAGTTTCTGTTACTAATCCCCCACGTATCGATTTAAAAACGTCAAACATTGAAAGCGGAGATGTGGAAAATGGGGGAAGGGGGTAAACGAATGGGGTGCATGACGACAGCATGGGGACATGTCACAGCAACTGGCGGAGCGACATTGACAGGACCGTTGCACGCGCAATGAGGCTTTCCGGAATTGACCTTCCCCAGTGTACGCATGCGCGAGATTATGTGGGCGCGCGCAAAAATTATGAAATAATCATGTGACAAGTGCATAATAATCATAACCCAAATTTTCAAGATTAAATATATTTGCTATATTTTGATGCACAGGGATATCTTATAACATTTGCCATAGTCATCGTGTCACGTAAGTAGTTGCTTTCACTGTTTAGTTTTGCAGTCAGTTCAACTTAATGTTAATACAGCTGCTGGAATACTAACACTGACTAATGCAAGAACCTGGAATGGAGGATGACATTCAGATGGAACGGCAGAGCTTTATAGGCGTCATTAGCGGAGATGGAAGAATGAGATGAGATATACTTGTAATCTATTAGCATCATTAGGACGCTGAAACTATTAGCATGGGTATGAAATCCTACTGAAATGGTCTAAGTTCCAAAACGTCTGAATATACCTGTTAAAGAATCCCGAGTGTTGTTTGTTTTTGTTTTTGTTTTCGTTTGTTTTTGTTTGTTTTTGTTTGTTTTTGTTTTTTTTTCTGTTGAGGTGAACAATCGACGGATTTGTGAACATAATTATGAATTTCAAATTTATTATTTTTTTTCTGTTGAGGTGAACAATCGACGAATTTGTGAACATAATTATGAATCCTCTGTGGCGCCTTGAAGCGTGTTTCTTTAGTCATGCTAGTCGTACTTGAGTATGGTATCTTCAATGCGACAAATTGTATCCACAACCTAAGACGAGCTATCATTTACAAGCAAAACATAGTGCAGGGTAGTTATAAATCGTCACCCTTCTCAACTGACCCATGTCCTTTTCTTTAAGGATTTAGTTTTCTGAAACTGATCTTTCTCTTCTTATCGTTTTCTTCTCTGTATTATGGTCCTTCAAACTATTCCCTTATACGATTGCGCCTTTCTTTCATATCATCATAGCTTCCCTTGTAAATTAGTAAAATATTGTTCCTAACAACTGCTTCGAAATAAGGCTAGAGTCGTCAATCTTTTATCTCTCACTATCTGGACTTAAATGTTTGTTTGCGAGTTGGTATATCTCTATGCATTAATGTCTGTATGCCTGTTTCTCCATGGCAAACAATGCCATATTTCACCCACCTTTAATAGAGAGGTTCCTTCTGGCTTCACCAGAAATATCCTCCGTACTACTTTATAATGCGAAGTGTTTAAAAGTGGCCATCCAAAGGTAATTTACCAAAGGTAAACAGGTTTCTTGAACGAATAAGGGCTGGAATTACTGTTTTATCTTAATGTTTTATTTAACACATTCTCACGACACAATCTAATGTACTGTGATATCGACAATGTCCCGAAACGCCTGGACAGATAAGATGATATCTTTTAAGGTCATAGCCTTTATCATCGGGATATTTAAAGGTGTTAATACGAAGTTCTAAGATAAGTTAAAACCATCTGAAATAAGTGAGACTACTGTAATATGTTACATGGTAACTACCTACCTCCTCCAAAGTGCCAAGTGCCTACTTGAAACGATTTAAAAATCCATATTCCTTTGCATATTCTAGTGACTGTGCTTGAAATTTCCCTCTTAACATTTTTTTTATAGCTTTAGGAAGTTATTTATTGTCTAAATCTTGGAGGTTAATAGAGTGTGTCGAAGTGCGACTTTGAAAGGTGTTTTTATCAGTAAGCGTGAGAAAGGAATCACAAAATGGTCCTTATGTAACAAGTTATCGGCTTCTTTTACCGAAACTAAGATTGCAGACAATCCCTCGCAGGTGATGACGCCATCTTGCATCACATGTCATCCGGTTTTGCGCGGGAAATTGGTACAGTTATCAGCCGTCTGCTCACCTTTATTCACAACGACTGTGATTAGAAGGTATGTTTCTACGTAACGTTTTACAAACGTGATTAATTCTGCTATGACAAAGGGTTTAGACTCGTTTCCAGGGCACCAGGGTCGATTGTGGCCAGAACGATGTTTTACGTAAGAATGTTAGCAGTGTCGCAGGGACTTGAACCATGCACCTTTTGATTCATGGTTCAATAAATTACTGAATATGTACCACGACAAGGATCAAACTATGTAAATTATGAACCATAAATACTCCTATGAGCAAACCAACGTCTGTTATTTCAGTAGAGTAATGAAACAATAAATATGAAAGGGAGAAAAAAGTGAAGGGATTTTGAATTTTCTTACAAGAACGGTTAATTAGCATTCAGTAAATCGTTTAAATAATTATCACTGGCATATGCAGTACTGTCGAAATCTTGAGGAGCGTAATGCGATACAAAATCTAACCTAAAACTACTTAAATACATGAAAAACATTCTGAAGGTATTAACTTTTAGATTCGATGTACCTGTACACTAAGCACAACCAAATATATATATATATATATATATATAAACTTAAAATAGCAAAACAAATTAAACACCAAAAGAGGAAGGATCATAGAAAAGTAAATTGCAAATATATCATCCACGCTCTAGCTTTGCTGCAACAGTTTAAAGAAGGAAGACTGAGATGATTAGATATGCACGCTGTGATTTGATTTGGGAGCAGTTCGATTCTAATTAGTGTCAGTGTGCCAGTCTGCTATCCGCTCGCATGAATATTCTATCAAATCACGCCAAGACAATTGATTTAAACTCTGGAGACTTAAGAGATTACTTCCAAGTAGATGATATAAACAATGGGGGAGGGTCCGGTGAGGTAAGTGGAGAAGGGTTTTGGGCAGTAGGTCCTTGATTTTTTTCGACGATAATTATCCAGTGGGTTATAGGCTCATTTTTTCCCCTTCAATTGAAGATGAAAATAATTCAGTTTCTATACCTCATTTTAAAATTCAATTTCAAAATAGAGAATAGTGTTATCAATTACACATAATATTCTTCTGAATGCATTGTCCTTTAACGCTCAGCACTTTCTAAAGAATATCACTGAAACAGAACAGATTCTCAGGCGTCTTTTAAACATGCTGAATGAGGGAGGGATATTATCGGATCAATTTTCTTTCCAAATTTTAAAATAATGCAAGAAAGAGAAACGGCAAAAAAGGATTAAAACTAGCGTTCAGTTAAAGATAGGACTTTCTTAGAATTTGTCAACGAGAGTTAAGATATAATGCCGACAACAAGTAATGACATATGGATTCATATATGTATTTTTAATTCTTTAAAACACAGTATTTTAAGGGTGTGAAGGTCCACATCCCACATTGCGTAGCCATTGATTTGTTCTACCCAGCCAAATAAAAAGGAAACGAGTAAGGAGAAAAAAGAAAACCCCTTATGAACCCCGAGCCAATCTCTACCTCTCTCTTTCGACCATGATGTTGCGAGATTATTACCCATGGGTGCCAATTGCTAACATGTGGACATAATCGACAGATGTGTAACGGATAATGCAGTTAACATCAACCAAGAAACCCCTTTCCTTGAAAGATTGTCCTCGCCTTCCCCATCTTCCTCTCCTCCTCCTCATCCCTTTACTTTAAAGCATTTGTTGGATTTTCCAATTAAATTTTCTCAATTTCCCCTCTTTGAATATCTCAGTTTAACTTCATTTTTTGAAGAAAAAACAACAACAAACAACAAACCGATTTTAAAACACCATCATCTCCAGTGTTAAAAGTGTAGTGCTTCATCAATCCCTATCTTCCGATCTTACACAAGTCACTGAGATTTTATTGAAATAATTTGATTTTCATAATAATTTTGCATTTATTTCGCATGACCAATTCCTCAACTTATCAATCTCCTCATTTTGCACGGGTTTTTGGTGCCATTCATTGTACGACCGTATTTAGCATGTTTAGACAAAAAAAAATGGTTATTAAACTCCCTACAGGGTTACTGTAACCGATTTTCCAAACTGATACAATGTCCTGTCTTCTTAAAGTCCACTTAACATGCTTAATCCATCTCCTTGTGCTCCTTTTTCACAAGATGCGTTTGAATTTCATTCGAGGTACATCCGTGCCCCTCCCCAATCAAGGCACCACGGGGTTACCCCTCCTTCCCCCCCCCCCCCCCCCATCTCCGATGTTGCCATCTTCACCATGTGGAGATAATGGACAGATGTGAAGACTGTAATACAGTTAACGGTCCGTAAAGAACGGATAGAAATACCGTAGGGGATTCACTAAGCTCACTGGCTCCACGTCCTGCAAATGCGCCAAATCTTGTTTAATATATCTTTACCAAGTTTTCTAAATGGCGTTATCATGCAAATCCGTTATCTATCTGTTTGAAGAGAAAATATGGCCCGATGTTTGTGAGGGATCCCGCCATGTATTGAGTAAAAAAAAGTAATTTTGTATTTAAACATTTTGACATGACTTTTCTCATTTCTGTCTTTAAATAAATTTTAGCGGACAAATGTGTGCATCCTTTTTATTAGTGTTTTCCATGTAAAAATACCAGTATGAACTGTAGGGAGGTATTTGAATGGTATTCATTTAGACCAAAATAAACATTCAGCCTTATTTGATTTTACAGACCTTTTCAATTGGTGAATTGCATGAATTTGGCCGCCTCAATGACTGAGTGTTTGAAAGAAAAGTCCTCTTCTATGGGTTGCTTACTTTTAGTCACGTGTTGTTTATGAGTCTAAGTAGTGACAATATATGGTATAAAAGTGAAAAATGAAAAACTACTACTTCTCAGTCTGAAGAGTGTCTTCCTCACAGAAATATGTGTAAATGAATTAATGAATTTCATTTTTACTATTAGCACTTTGGTTTTCATCCATCAAATAATAAATCAAAGAACAAAAACGCCATCTCCTGAGAATACTAATCACAGCGTTATCAACTTGGATAGATTATTCATTTAAATGAACAGTGTAACATAATTCTAGTTTTTACAAGAGGTACAAATGATTTTGTATCACTGAATGCATGTGAACCATGTACCAGTAATCTGTATACTAGTAAGCAGCCCGGTGTGACAGCGGAAGTCGAACGGACGCTAGCGTTTACCGATCGGGGTCACCCGGGGAAGCCTGGCGGTGGCCAGGTGTGCTAGACAGCGTGGCACCACAACAGTTACAGCTCCAGTAGAAACAAAAAAGCAAGAACAAAAATAGGGAAGGTGCTGCCAATAGGAAAGACAGCCAGGATTCGGGATTGCAGGCAGCTTATCAACTTGGACCGTTATGTGTAGATTTGTTTTACGATTCGCATAAACACAGGAAATGTGTAGAGCAATTGGGAGATAAAGACGGGATATCCGACATAGTATGATGTCTGCTTGGTGAGAGAGATAATCATTGCGATGAGGATTCATATAAGAATAGAAAGGGAAAATCAAGGAAATAAAGCAAGGAAACGTATGCTAAGCGATATGGACAGGGGAAAAACTAAAAAAAAAGGTGAAATGTGACTAAGACATAACATGGACAAGAGATTAAGATTTTACACAATTTGAAAAAAAAAGTTATGCAATAATATTATTTGATAAAAATTTGATCGAAAATGAAAGCAAATTTGATTGTGCGGTATAAAGCGGAAAAGCTTGTTTTCAAGGATATTATATTGAATAAGAAAAAAATTCTGAAATTGTTATCATCCTTTTTTATAGTAAGAAATCAATGTAGTTATATTACTCTGTACATGAACATGATGAATATCACTATATTTTGTAAAGGTGAATATTTCACGCTCCTAAAAAGAAAATGAGGGATCAGTTGTGTAGATATTTTGTGTAGATATTTTAAGTACAGTAGTTATGAAGTTTTGTTATTGTATATATTATTTTGTTTTACAATAAAAACATAAATACAAAAAAAAAAAAGAAAATGAGGGTAATATTTTAAAATCAATTCTGATATATTTTATATGAATTATTATCAGTATCATATGTATGTATATATATATATATATATATATATATATATATATATATATTCGGATGTATATTTGTTATTGCGCAAAAAACAGAAACAGAAACGCAAAAGACAGATACATGTTTTTTTTTCTTGTAAAATTATTGCGTCAATTTTTTTTTTTAGTAAAACGCATTACATGTTAAGCTACAAAAGTGATTAAGAAAAAGTCATTCTGACATCTACTTTAAATGTATGCCATTGGAAGAACAGAAGGTAAGGTATACCAGAAAGAAAGGATTTTTCTTCTTTTAAATGTCATATGGAACGAGAGCGGCATGCAGACAGACAGACAGTGAGGTGATAAAGACAAACAGCCTGAGTCCTAGAAACCTCACGTGCATATTTTTGTTGATCATCACTCTGTCTCTGCATTAGCGTATTTTGCCGGATTTACGCCAAGAATGCTTCGAAATCTACCTGTCTGCTGCGACCCCTTGCACCCCTCCTCTGCCATTTCCCTCTCCTTGTTTTACTCTTGTTTACCAAGCATTAGGGGTGGGAATGATTTAGAAAGGTGTTATGAGGTCACCAAGTCTTCGGTTCCATTTCCGCTGTTGACCAAACTTGCAAACAGCGAATCTCCTCTGCTTTTAAAGAATGGAAAATCTCTTTTAAAGGTCTCAATTTGACAGGGAAAAAAGAAAAGTTTGGGAGGTTATTGGCCTTTCTTTATGTCAGTTTGGATGCTCTCCCAAAGGATAGACAGGGTGATAGAAGATACATGTTTATTTGCATGTGATGACAGATCGGAGAAATTAAGAAAACTACTCAACTATTCCTTTTCTTCAGTGGTGGCAATAAGTTACATCGAAATACCTACGCTTTTTGGACTTTATGTCATGTGAAAATGCTTTCAAAGCATTGACAGTTTGAATAGCATTTAGAGAAGTATTAGGTATGTTACTGCGATATATTGTGTATATTTATACTCAAATGATCACCCTTTTTTAGCCTCTACGTCTGTTAGTACTTAATTTGCTTTATATCGACTTCTTAACCAGAAAATAAGATAAGCATTTTCAAACCATTAATAACTGCAGTAGAAGAAAAAATATGTGTGTAGGGCGGGGTGGCGGGGGTGGAAGGGAATTGTGTGCGTGTGCGTTTTGTGTGCGCTGCGAGAGTGTGCGAAAAAAAAAGTGGTGCACCAAGGGTGTACCTTTACATTGTACCAACTTCTACATGTCCTATGGTGTCTTTAAAGGTGACATTTCGCCATTTTACTATAAATCATCCAGTTTGCACATCTCAGTTATGCAAATAAGTAAGATATCGATCATGCGATATCGATTCTCTGTCATTTTCCCTACGCGCTTTCAATCAAAGTCGCTTTTTGTTGTTTTTGTTGTTCGATCTGTCTCTCTCCCACTCACCTTGGTGAAATGTCAGAAGTAAGTTGAAGGAGTAGGAGGAGGTGTGGGGAGTGAGGTAGGGGTCATCCGTCTACTGTTTCCAAACCCAATCAGACGACACGTCACCAAAACGGGGCAGAGATATCGGTCTGCGGTGAAGGGTAGATGTCCCCATCTCGTCGCCAGAGATTGCCCGAGGTCTGATGACATCGATCCGTACATAAATCATCGCCGCTCCTGGAGTGATACCGAAGATGAACACAAATCAGAATATGCAATTCTTCCGAAAATTTGATTTTCTTTTTAGAAAATTTGATTTTTCATATGTTACGAAATGTAAAGCTGAGTAAGACAAATTTGAGAAGGAATTTTTATGAAAGCAATATGCGATAGAAAGAAACGAAATAAGTGGATTGAAAAGAAAATTGCGCAAGAATATAACAAGTTTGATATATATATATATATATATATTCATTCATATTCATTCATTCAAATAGTATACATTACAGTTTTAATCAGACAGAAAATACAAAATACTACCCATGCAGATGAGTAATAAAATGATTTAATCACAAGATAAGCTAAGGTTTTCTTTTGTGGGCCTTTTCGGGACTTTCTTTTTAATTTTAGTTGATGGTGTTAATCAAAAACTTATTTTTTTTTTTTTTTTAAGTTATAACTTCAATGCATCTTAAATTTGAAACTTGATCGACGGAATAAAAATGTTCTGCTATGTTTCACTGAATTCAAAGTACCTGAAAATTCAGTTACCTAACATTAATGATGCATTATCATGAATATCGTCTTGTATAACTGAGTAAAACTGCGCCTCATCTTATCTGACACAATACATGTATATAATAGCATTTAAGTTTACTAGGCTTGTGCCCATGTCTTTGAATTTTTGTGACAAAGCATTTGCTAGCAAGGAAGAATGAAAATCACTTTTTTGCACGCAAATCCTTCCATAGCTTTATAGCTTTTCTGTTGCTTAGAAACATATACATGTACACAAAATTTGTTTGCTTACACTTAGAAGAAGCTTTTGTCAACGTTTATTGCAAACGAAGGATTTCTCATTAGCAATTGTCTTTCCCTAATATCCCGTATGATAAGTTGATATTTTTACCTTTTATGTTTGCCTTTAATTTTGAAATGCTTGTGGTGATTTCACAAATAAGTAACTGGATAACTAAAGAATCCATTTACTTTTGAATTCACTTTCTGAAATACTGTCAATAGTCCCAAATTTAACAACAGATAACCGTTCACGATTTCTGCCGGTTTCTTAATTATCATGAAATGAACGTTCAATGACCGAAAGGTGTTAAAAGATCACGAAAAAAAGCAAAACATAGTAAATTTCCTAACATAATGATGACATGACTCTCTGAAAAAAGTACAAATTTGGTTACTAAGGATACTTAATCCTGAAGGAAATCGCTGTCGAGACGAACAACTTGATGTTTCATTTGGAAAATATAAAACATTCTTAAAAATGTGACACCAGAACGACTATAAATGACAACGAATTTTGAGAAATGGCCAACCATAAAAGCATCCTATGATTACGAACATGGGCATGATATCTGTAGAATTGCCTTCATCATTGGAAGAATGTGTTTACAATCAAAACTTAGACTTCTCCATCGTCTTCCTTCGATCAATATCAGATCACACTATTTTAGCTCGGTAGGACCATCGAGTGGGTTTTGATTTGACGCGAATTTTGTTGGTCTAACTACCAAAGACAAAGGTCCCTGTACTTTTAATGAGCACGAAGTCGTTTTTGAAATTGTTAGCTGTGAAATTGTAGGGTTCCGGGAAATGTTTACTGATGACTTTGCATCTTATGGCCTTTCACATAAATTATATTATACCGACAATGACAATGTAAGGTGAATAACACAAGACGTGTTTAAAAAACGAAGCGGAATAGGTAACAATACTGAGAGTTTTGCAGACATGCTCTGCAGAGTGTCCGGTTTTTGTTGGCTGCGAATTAATTGTTCTGAAAGGCCTAGATGGCAAACATAGCATTATTATTGATTTGATATTTTTGTTTCTACAAATCATGGCAATCGAAGCAGACATTAAGAAAATAGTACGGAGTGTGACACTGCTTCTGTTTATGTGCATAGGGGATGGCGTATTTGGCAACATTTTTTGAAGCTCCACCCAAGCTAGGTATACTATAGATGGAACCATCATCACCATACCAAGTTAGACAGAACACACCTTCATTCCGATCAGACTCTCATTTTGGATGCCGCTTTCTGCGACAGGTTCACATAACTTTAAACCCCAGTACTAAGACTTTTATAAAACAAATGAAATGTAGGACACTGTACTATCACGATCTAGATTCCTTTATACCAGGTCGACCCTTGATAAACCTTAACCCGCAATGAAGACGACACCGCGCATGCGCGTCGTGTCGACGCATCCCAAATGCATATCACCGTGCTAACCCTTTACGAACTTGAGTAACTTGGGAACCCAACTTTTAGGAAAACAACTCAAAATTAAAGGACGTACTTTCAAACGTCATTCCTTTTGCTGACATGCCAGAGTACGGTGGAAGAATGAAAGATGGCAAAGACAAGAGAACGAATGAATGAAATGAAAGGAAAATGGAAAAGAAAGAAAAGTGCTGGGTTTTGATGGTAGGAAAAGCGTGTCTTAGTTTGCTTTCTCTAGCATGGTGATAATTTCTGCTCGAAGGAAGCTCAAAATGTCACCTGGCCACTGATGTTACTGCAGGGCAGTAACGTGTGGATGTACTTTCATCGTTAATAGCACTAGCCTTATTTGCCAAAGCGTTGTTTTTCTTTCTCTTCCAGAAAGGAAGAAGGAGACAGAGAAGAGGAGAGAGTGAGAGGGGCGAGCGTAAATTGTGTCCTTTGCATCAAGTGGACTGGGGATGGTGTCCTTAGTCCGATATCGATTGTCTTCTAAGGGGGGTAATGATGATAGAGGATGGTGGTGGTAGTGGTGGTGGTGGTAGCAGAAGAGATAGGGGTAATGGTGTCATGTATGAAGTCAGGTGGAAGAGGTTATTAACCTGATGTGGTTAAGATGCCTGTATCGTGTATGGGGGCATTAGAAGATTGGATGAATGATCGAGTAATTGAAAATGAGAAGAGGTTAGCTGACCACAATAACATTAGAACATCCAGATTTGATTATCTCTTGTTTTTTTATGAATGTGATGAAGACACCAGTACTAGAGTGTAATTTCATTGGGAAACAATGAATGCAAATCAGTAAAGTTGTTGATTCTGATCTCATAATTCCCCATTCTACTGCACACCTAATGAACAAAAACAAGGAAACAATCAAACAAACAAAAGAAACAAAGAAACAAAAACAGAAATCAAGGACGAGGATGGGGGGATATCTAATAGAAAAGCGGGATTAGTATGAGAAGTGCATGCTGAGGAAAGGAAAACGCGATTTCAAAAAAAGAAAAAAGAAACGCACATGTACACGTTGGTATCATTATGCCCATAGTGCGGTAATTTGATGTAGATAAAAGAGCAATGTAGATAAAATGCCTTGCTTAAGGGCATAAGTGCCGTGCCGGGGATCGAACCCCGATTCTCGCGTCTCCGGTCAAACGCCTTAAACCACTTGACTACGGCACCTCCACGGCGAATGCTGGAAATATCTGGAAATATGGAAAGTGGAGCGCCATCATTGTAAGAGAGAGAGAGAGGGAGGGGAGAGAGAGAGAGAGAGAGAGAGAGAGAGAGAGAGAGGATTGGGGGGGGGGGGGGGGGAGGAGGGAGGGAGAGCTGGCGCCCGAGCGGCTAGATCAGTCTCTGGCGACCAGGTAGAAATGGTTGTCATCGACCATCTACTGACCGACCTAGGGATATGAACGTGTGAAGGTAGATAATGGATCTACCAACTGTACGAGAGGGGAAAGATCGAGGACCAGCACTTTGCCACGTTTCCTCTTTTATGCTACTTTGTCACTTTCTCTTTCAAGTTTGGTTCCTGTTTGAAGCATGATCGGCTAATCAGGATGCGAAAGGCTGAATGAGTTGACCTTTGATCTTTGCTTTAATTATTAGTGTCAGCTGGTTACTGACCCCATCTAACATCAAAATATGTTCAGGAATCTATAGGCTATCATCCGACCATGAACGAATTTCTGAAAAAAATAATTATCTGAGTTCTCAATAATCTACCTTTGAGCATTTAGTGTATGCCATAATAATGCCCCATCCACATATCAGATCAAAAACGTGCGTAAGATATGATTACATGCCAAGCTGCCTTATAAATGCAATAAGAATGTGCAACATATCTGATCTATCACACTGTTTCTACAATGAGCTATTTATGCGACTGTGACCCGATTTTCGAACAAATGGAATTTTGTACTTAATATGAAAGTTTAAACAAGTAAAATTATGTTATTTGGAGTTCGGAATAATGAAAGGAATACTAAAATCGAAATTTTAGTTAACTGGAAGCCTTGTGTTCGGAGTAATTTTAGGCTAAATCGGGTTCAAATCGTAGTCAATCGCAAGATTGCTATGACGTCACTACGATTCGGAATAGAGTTCACTTTTATTCCTACAGGGAGGCTCGCAATAGGCCGCAATTTTGATTTTCGTATTCATACGACTATATACATGATGTAGAACTTTGATCGTTAAGATTTTACATGTTTGAATGTTCATATCAAATGCTATAACAATTTTTTTCAAAATTGGATCGCAGACGGATCGTATAGTGTGCGTCGGGCTTAAGGTAAAGCAAAAACTTAACTAATCTAGGTCTAACATGGAGATCATAGAATAAAAGAGATACATCAAGCAGTTGTAAACATCTACCATGTCTACTGACCTTCTTAAACTTCGGATATCTTCTCTACATGATATCGAACAGGTATTTCATCTAAAAAAAAATGATTTCATTTATGGAAAAAAGTAAAAATACTTCGACGAGACAATATCCAGATACTATCATGACTACTGAAACCTCCAAGTTACTTATGTATAACTTTAAACTGTCGTTCTCATCAAATTTGTATATTTACTTATCAAACTACTTATAATAATGGAAAAATTATAATTCGTGTTTACATCAACCTTCTTATAATAAGTGAACATTTCGAGATAATTTCACCTTTATCTTCTAAATTATTAATAAGATCTATTTTGTCACTTGTTTGAAAATCTCGAATTAAGTCACTACCCCTATAAATGTTACTCAGGGAAAAAATAGTAATAAAAAGGTGCCTAGAGCTCATTTTGAAAAAAAAAAAATCAGAACACTCTTATCCTCATTACTACTGGCAGGGACTGAACCTTTTCAATGCTTTACCTGATCATCTTAATTATGTTTCCAGTATCATTTTGTCAGAATACCTGTAAAGCCCGTATTATAACTTCACTCATAACCATGATAACTTGCCATGGTTTTATATGCATGCCACAAAGCCCAATAGCTACTATTATGTTATCTTCTTCTTCTTCTTCTTCTTCTTCTCCTCCTCCTTCTTCTCCTTCTTCTCCTTCTTCTTCTCCTTCTTCTCCTTCTTCTTCTCCTTCTTCTCCTTCTCCTTCTTCTCCTTCTTCTTCTTCTTCTTTCTTCTTCTTCTTCTTCTTCTTCTTCTTCTTCTTCTTCTTCTTCTCCTTCTTCTTCTTCTTCTTCTTCTTTCTTGTTCATTGTTCCTTACACTACATTACCTATCCTATTTCCTAACTCTTTGTCTGCCCCTCCCTTCTTTCTTTTAGATCGTATTTGTGCCTTTAGGCGTACCCTTCACAGGCATTTCGCATACAGGGACTACGCCTTCTTCCATGTATTATTATGATTGTATGATACGTACTGTATGTTACTGTGTATAAGTTCTACTATTTGAAAAAAAAAATGATTGTTAGATCCTACCGAATCTACGGAAGAAAATAAATTTTTTAAAGGATTTATGTTTTCATTGCTTCTAACATTGTCTATACCGTGTAACATTTCCTCAAATTTCCCGTAGACTTGTTGGACTTTTGTCAATATTTTTGTTTTAATGGCATCCCCTGTGCCATTAAAATTTATCCAAACAAATTTCATAATTTGATAGTACTATCTATCATTGTCTCTTCTATGTACACTTTTCTTTTTAATTGCTATACAAATACTAATATTATATGTTCTATTTTACGACCCTGTAAAATATGATGATTTCAGTCTTCGGACTTTTATCATTTACCCATTTTTTTTTACAATAAAACCGAAACTGAATTTGAATTGAAATGACTTTGAACTGAACTGAATTAAACCTGTGATCATGGTTATCATGAATGTATACAGAGCAGGGTCATGGTGAGAGCAAAAACGGCCAAGAGGAGAAACAAGGGTATTTCTATATTTAACGGTACTTTGAATAATTATCACTTAAAACCGTTGGGATATACATGCACATATTATTATTTTTTTTATTTATTTATTTATTTTTTTTACATATCAACATGAAAATCATAACATCAGGATCGACAGCGTACAATATAAATTACGAGTCCGTATACAAACAACAACTGATTCACCTTTTGAAATTCATGATACAGTGATGCCCTTGAAAATAAACCCGTATTGTTTATATCTGATTTTCCCCATTTTGATTAAAGTGCTTTGACATCCTGGACATATCTAAACGACTTTAAAACGAATATGTGACATCTGAAATGTACTTTGAATTATTATTTTTTTCGTCTCGCCAATCAATCTAGTAGCGTGAAGGTAAGAGGAAACAAGGTGGTGTTAGGTGGATGTCTGTGATGAGTAATGATGGGATTAACAGGTACAACTGAATAAACTAGCACTTGAAAACAGGGGTTTTGTAGAATTGGGTCATTGGCCCAATTAAAATTGTTTCTAGGTCTTCCTTATTTCAATACAACCACTGATTCAGAGTAGACATGGTAGAAGCATTGTCAGTTTTGGTAATCGTTTCAATTGCCGTGTGAATTTAGATTGAGCTTTTCCTGTTTTCTTTTATCTTATGGAATCCTTACAATACATTCAGCATGTTCAGAAATAAAATGTTAACTCAGTCTTACTAAAGGATAGGTATTCCTTGCCTAAACCCAAAAAAGCCCGAGGAGAGGGCACATTGTGCCCCCTGTTATACTTCCTCCGCCCGTCCTACACCTTTCGATCAATTTCTACCAAATATGGTGACTTTTCCTAAAGGTAAAGGCAAATATTTAAAGTATAACGTAGATATGCCTGACCTTTCCAGTTGCCATGGCAACGATAAGTTGACAACCACGTCATTCAAATTTTGTGTGCTTTTCTGTTACCATTTCGGTTATCGAGAAATTTATGGAAGATATGGCTTTTTATTTCTTGTAATTTTTCTGAAGGGCTTAATATGAAGCCATAATGATTGTAAATTAGTTTTAAAATATGGTTCTCTTCATCTTCCATGTCACAAGATATGATAAGGATAATTGAAAAGATTAACCTTTTGTAAATTTCCTTCAATTTTCAATTTAATTTTTAAAACTTTCTCTCTTCTCTTAATCTTATCATCAGTTATAGGTGAAATTGTCAATCAAGATATACCCTATAATTATTTCGAGTTATCATTATAAAAAAATTCCTCTACTATCCCAACATAATTTTAGCTGTTTAAATTGTTTTATTGCTCTATGTATATTTTAATACTATCAAAAGCGACTAGATGACCTTTGAAAATCTACACAATGCTGAATTGAAGAGATTTAATTTCTTTACCTGTCTGGAAAATAAGAAAATGATTGGTCAAATAATAAAGACATCCTGGAAAAAGTATAATCTTATCATACTTTGTATGTATTTCTTTATAATTTTGTAAATAGCTCCCCCAGTGGGCGACCTTCAGAAAATTAACAGGTGGTGACTTGTACAGTTTGAGTTGCTCTATTTGCCTATGTGCCTACTATGAAAGTGATCAGTCCAATAATAAAAAGGGACAATATTTGATTGCACGATTTTAAAAGCATTTTCTTTGGGGGGTTGTAAGAGGCGTTGTACCAATCGCCGTGTCAATTTGGTTTCAACATGAGACATTTCAATTTGTAGAATTTCAATCTTCATCATTTCATCAGTTTATTTCTTCACAATAGCCTGTCCAAGGTATCTTATGCAGGTAATATCAAATGAACAATGATTGAAACAATGCATATTTTGAAAATTTACAGTAGGCAAGTTATGCCCGACGCGATGAATTAATGGTCTTTACATTCGGCTTCAAGTAAATTCTACGATATTTTCATTCTGAAAGCTCCAAATTAAAACAGTGCAGTGCATTTCCCTTACGAATTTTTATTCACCTTAGTTAGACGGACTTCGTCCAGGTTGCACCGCATACGAATGGATCCTGAAATAAGTTGAACGTTTTTAAGTTGAACCTTTATTTTCAGATCTACTTCCATTTGGAGAATTTTTGATTGCATGATTTCTAAAACATTTTCTTTGGAGGGTTGTACGCGGCGTTGTACCAGTTGCCGTGTCAATTTGGTTTCAACATGAGATATTACAATTTATAAGGATTTCAATCGTCATCATTTCATCAGTTTATTTCTTCACAATAGCCTGTCCAAGTACCTCATACAAGTAATATCAAATGAACAATGATTGAAAACAATATATATTTTGAAAATTACCATGTTTATAGTAGGCAAGTTATGCCCGACGAGATGAATACATTCGGCTCCAAGCATAAATTCTACAATACTTTCATTCTGAGAGCTCCAAATTAATCAATGCAGTGCATTTTTAAATGAATTTTATTTACCTTTGTTAGTCGAGCTTCGTCTAGGTTGCAACGCATACGAAGAGATCCTGAAATAAGTTGAATGTTTTTAAGTGGAATCTTTACTTTCAGATCTCCTTCGATTTGGAAAAAAAAACTATATATACTGAAGAAATTATTTTGGGAAAACTTGAGACCCTGAAAATGTGGACCGTATGGATGCTAACCATCTATCTATCCATCTGCGTCCTTCTTTCCCCTATCTCAAGAGAGACCCTTGGAGTTGATGAATTAGTGATGCCGTTTTAGCACATCACTCTAATCAACCAGTGCTTTAATCGCATCATCATAGCGCGCCGAAAAAGGGATATCCCTTAGAGCGGGTATCTTTATAAACGTCTTTCAAAATAATCTGTAGCAGGCAGTTGGGTATAGAAGATTCAATTTGTCCCAATTCCCCAACATCTCTTTGATCTGAATAGTGTCTTACTAAAAGCCCTTGCAGAGGATAGCTTGCCCTACCCGCACCCCATCATAAATCAGCGTGCCCCCTCTCCCAGGGGTCGCCCCGAAACAAAAGAAAAGTAGGACGGATGGACTAAAATAAGTCCAGGGGCTAACGCAAACCCCGGACACCAGTAGGAAATGGTGTTGCTGATGAAGGTGTTTTTTACCCCCTTTCCGAAGACGGAAGAATCTTTACGCCTGATTGCGGGATGATAATTATTAATTTGCCATAAGATTCGTGGTGACTGTTTGGATGACGCCGGGGGACGCGACTTATCTCGCCCGATGTACTCCCGACGCCCCAGCCGATTATCTCGTATACGGAGAGAGGCGAAGATTTCACAAGCTAGAAATAACCAATAAAGTTGCATCACACAGACATGCCTTTAAATCCTCGTTCTGATTGAGGCTTAAAGCCTTTCATCTCATTTATGAGAGCGTCGATTTCATTATCATCATCATCATCTTTACTTCCTTAGGCAAGGGGCAAGGATGTTGCTTGGAAACTGCATGAGATCCTTAAAAGCCTGAAAGTAGCCTATATGTCACAATAATCGGTTTTTTCAGACTTTAAAAGTTCGCCTACTCTTTAAAAATTCGGTTGTATGGATATTTATCGTCTATACGGAAATGTCACTTCCAGTATTTATCATTATTATTACTTTCATTCGGCAAATCAAAGAACATAAAAAGCACATTACAAAGATGATGAAATAATACAATATAAAAATGCTGAAA
Organism: Echinometra lucunter; assembly: GCA_029962745.1. NCBI lineage: Eukaryota > Metazoa > Echinodermata > Echinoidea > Camarodonta > Echinometridae > Echinometra > Echinometra lucunter. The sequence goes on from CM057158.1 coordinate 7,468,157, forward strand.
ATAACAGAATTTGATCCCCCGAGTGTACCGTCAAGTTGCCAGGAATAAGGCAAGCAAACGTTATCACTGAAACCCAGAGGGTCCCCCTTTCCGACTTGCAGTACATCCGGGGAATTATTATGTTTTATGTCATTTTCATTTCAAATTCGACAAAGAAACATTTTTTTAAGGGCATGCCTTTTCTTTAATGAAAATACTGATACTGATAGAAGAAAAAAAAGGCTTCAGTTTGTACCGTGACGTGAGATATTTCATAGGCTCAAAATTAAGATAGTAATGAACATTTCTAAACAGTCGGAAATACAATAAAATCCATGTTAAAGATAACAAATGTATACATATAAAACCCTGGAGTATGAGAACTTGTCATAATGATAATAATAATGAAGAGGGGCTTTTTTGTGTGCGTGTGTGTGGGTATGTGGGTGTGCAGAATCGAGTTACAAGTAGAAGTTTCAATCACGGGGACAGATAAGATTACTACTGAGGTATATTGACAAAAAAATAAAAGGAAATGTCTCAGAAAACTGAGGAAGGCTCACGATGATATGCCAGATGGTGCAAATCGTGACAATTTTTACGGTTGTCATGGCAATACATCCCAGGCTCAACGCTGAGACATCTCATAATGAATCGCTTTTCATTAAAACGGGATAAATTTGGTGTAGAAAAAAATCTCACCTAAGTGCGCTGGAATGTAGTATATAGGTTGTCTTTTTAGAGAAAAGATAGATTTTAGGTCTCGGATTAATCATGCCGCTTCCTAAATGCCTGGAGAGTTATCTGCTCCGGTCTGGGATAGACAAACCACCCGCAAGTCAGGCGGACAACCCAGGGGGAAAGACGAGTTGCTTTTGGCGGGAACTGTCTAAAAATAATAGATGAAAATTGTTCTTATCTGATCGTGTGCCGCGGATTCTCTGGCGTGAAAAATGTGGCGATGCGGAGCTTTTACTACCTGAGGCTATACTTAATTTATATCTTCATCATGATTCATTACAGATTTGCGTCAAAGAAAAATTATATTTCATTTTGCGAGGAAGAGAAGTAAATTGTTTTAGCAAAACGGAACACGATGGGCGAGAGATAAGGGATTTAGAGAGAGAAATATTTTGTTCTAATACACAAAGCGAAAAGGGTGACGACCGTCGACTTGTACAAATTGAACACGGTTTAAATACAAAACTCACTAATTAATGAAAAATAACGAATTGTTCAATCAGGGGAAGTAAGTTTTAATAGACATGCCAGACAAAAAGAAATTACTTGATTCTTATTTTGAACGTGTAAAATGATCCCCCTACCTGAAAGAAATGAAAACTAAGATATATATAAAAAAAAAAAGAGAATAGTTTTGGCTGACTCATGTTCGATAATGTGTAAATTAAGTTGAACAAGTTGTAATCAAAATTTTTCTCTCCCTCCCTCTCTAAAAAAAAAGAAAAGAAAAAGAAAAAGAAATCGAAGGTTCAATTAGACGAACCGGAGAGATACGAGCAAGATAATGCTTATGTATCGGTCCACTGTCGATATGATATCTCTATTGGAAAAAAGGAAAGAAAGAATTGAGGCAATAAATTCATAATATTCCCCTTCATCCCCCTCTAATCAGCACTTTATATTCTTCTATCCATCCGGGTGCCCCATCCTTAGTTTCCAGACGCCTTGTTGTAGCAGGTCTAAGTTTAGCTTGAACCTTTTTTTCTGTGGCGGTCAACGCATAACAAATTCGGACAGCCTAATGAGAAAATGCGGGAATCTTAACCAAGAAAGACATTTATATTTGGGACATGGCTCCAATGTTCTCGACAAAAGATCCAACATCAAACATGAAATCATGATTGTAAAAGCAAAGTATTGTTATACAACTAACATGTGACATCATGATCATAATAATCAGAGCGTGTTATTTGATCTCGTTTCAACAACAACAACAACAACAAGATAGATCTGTGTCTATTGCCCATTCTGTATACTAGTAATTGATACACAGTATTCATGTTATTGCATTAAAGCCCTTTTTATAAAGTGATAACTACAAATAGGATGATAGTGATGATATCTTTGATTATGACGGTAATGTTCTTTTTAAACATTTGATTGTCATGATTGTAGGTGTAGTAGAAACCATTAACACTACAGATGGGGAGACCTAAGGATAGGAATAATGGTTGAAAATACAAATACAGAATTCTGTAATGACATGATGTAATTATGAAAATACTGTAGGTGTTATACTGTCAATGTTGCCGGTAGCCGCGACTACAAAATGCATTACAGGCTGATAAATTTGGTATGACTCTAGGTTTAACATAAATGGAAGTCGGTTATTTCGACGCAGACAAAAGTATGCTAGTGATAATGATTCAGTATTCGTTTAGTGTTAACAGTGCTGCCATTGAGTGGATACGACCATATGGAAATGCTACCCCCCCCCCAAAAAAAAAAAAAAAAAAACTCATCTGGACAACAGAGAGCTCAACAAATGAAGCTAAAAGATAGACAAGATCAATGTAATGTATTGAAAATTGTAGAAAATCAGAATTTGGGATTTGAAAGCTGAAAGACGAACGGATCTTAGGATACAATGAACAAGTGACACTGCTCATCTCCTAAATTGCTCAGGCTAAAATTCACTGCATATGCGAACCTTAGCATAGACATCAACTCACGTCATTGTCCATCTAACATTTCCCCCCTCTCCTATCCTTCCATGTCGGACATGCATGCCGCGATTTGCTAATGTAAAAGAAACATTATATATATATATATATATATATATATATATATATATATATATATATATATATATATATATATATATATATATATATATAATATTCATAAATATGTATGTGCATTGCATATATGTGTGTGCGTGATGTGTGTGCGTGGTGCGGGTGTGTATTCGCGTGTATTGATATATCCATCTCTTCTTGCCGGTGGGTATGAAGTAGTAGCCTAGGCTGGAGGGCATTATTGGATAACACCAGCTTCAGCAAGCAGGCGCCGGTAGGATTCTTCCACATCACACTGGGATTTTCTACCGCTCACTCATCTTCATTTCTGCTTCTTCTTCCAAAGTCTCCCCTTTCCAATTTCTCCCCCTCTCCCTGTTCCAAGGAGATCTGAACTTTGACTGCCTTACTTTCTTCGCCGTTTTCAGCCGCATTTTAACACCTCCCAACGAGTTTCTATATCTCACTGATTCACTGACATTGCTTCCTGATCTAGTTGTTCCCTTTAAAAAAGTAGACTCCTTTCCTTTTACTTTCAACATTTTAAGTATATACCTAACAGTCTTATAATATAAAACGTTAAGATTTTCTACGGGTCACTCGTCCTCATTCTTTTTTCTAAAAGTCTCTCAATTCCAATTCCCTCTCTCCCCGTCTAAACTTTAACCAGTTAACTGACTGAATTTCTTCGCCTCTTTTGCCTTATTCTAGCACCTCCACATGCCCGACGAGTTTCTACATCTTGCTGATTCATTAACAATGCTTCCCAAGTTTCCATTGTCCTTAAAAATGTGGATTTAATTCCTTTCTGTTTATTGCTAGCATTTTATGTATATCCCTAATAATAACGTTCTCATAGTATTAACATGATAAAATTCTTGGGTTCTTTGGGAGTTAAAGCGTTTTTTATTTGCAAATTGAAGACAATTTTGCTGATTTCCTCAATGCGTGGTTAGCTTCGGTCTCATTTACACACAAATCAACTTTGCATTCTTATATCTTTTGCCATGATTTCATATTCTAGACTTTGGTCATTTTTATTCACCTTGCCGCAAATACCGTCATTACTTGACTGTATAATTTTCATTTTTCTGTATTTCATCATTATAATCAATTCATTCATTATCAGACCAAGAATGAATGTGTGAAGTTTCTCTATTAGCACGGATCATTCTAGCCAGATATTCTTATGTAAAGGGTACTCCCGTTCGAAAAAAAAAATGAATAAGAATAAAAATTATTGCAATCAAACAGTACTGTTCATTCTCACCAATAAAACTTGTATCACTTCTTTCATCGAATTCATCACGTGTATGGCGCCTTTTTTGCTCTTTTCATTGGAGGAAAACACCGCAATTGAATGTGAAAATGTTTCTACTGTATTGTTGACCATGTTGACGAAAATCTGATACAGCTTTTCTATTCTAAATGTGGTTAACCAAGAAAAGCAACCAGTTATTAACTTTTTTTTTCATTGCATAGTGTGGAAGTTGTTTGCTTTGTCAATCCCACAAAATATTGAAAGAAAAAACACCGAATCCTCCTTTGACGAGTTATGTTGTCAGTCTAAATGAAAATGATGTGCTGTGAGCATGTAATTCTTTCTCTGAGGTCAGTTGATGTGTACAATTTCACAACCTTTGTGAAGAAAGAAAATCAACAACGATGGTTGATCATCTCATTTGTCTCTCTACTGAAAGTATTTTGGTTTCTTGCTATGTGTATATGCAAAAGTTCATATGGGTTGAAAAAATATTTATGGGTATTCATTCTTTCAAAAGTATGTGCATTTCTAAAAGCTTCACATGTTACTTGTTATCCTGTACAGTTTGTCAAGATGCATCATAATTCATATATAAAAGAAACGAGGAACAACACAACATTATAGGGTCACGTGATCGTCGCCATGCTAGCATTCATTTGAGTATGTTCTGTCGCAGAACTGCACGGCATATTTAGATAAAAAATGAATTAATGAAATAATTAGCATAATCATGGGAAATGAAAACAGTGAAAGCAGATTTCTTGAGGGGAAAGTTGAGAAAAAGCGTCAGGACACGTGACCGGTGTCAAGATTCGCTACGGGCCAAAACCCAGTCAGAGTTGGGCGACATGTTATTAATTAGAAACTCGAACTAGAATGGCTTTGATGATTCGAGAAAGAGTCGGGGGGATATGGAAAATAGATGTAGAAAAAGTAGAAATAAACCACGGTGAATGGAGAGTCTTGAAGGGAGACGATGAGGAAGGGATGAAATAGAATGAAAATAAACAGAGGAAAAGAGATCGAAATTATATCGGCTGGTTGTGGAAGAAGAAGCGACGGACAGGAACTGGGACCGTACGCCGCTGCGCCGGCCGCGGGCCATGCTGGCAAAGACACGTGTATTTGAGCGGGGTTAGTTCGATTTTAAGCGCTTTTTCGAGACACATTTGGAAACAAGGGGAAAATGGTATTGTATTTTGGAACATGCATTAGGTTTCGTCGGCCGGGTGTCTTGGACACGTCAAAAAGAATAGAAAATCGAATTTTTGGCTGTTTCGGTCTGGCTCCGGAAGAAGGCAAAATATTGTCAAAATGTCCCTTTTCCCCCTTTCTCCCATAACGCTGTCACCCAAGTCGGCTTTCAATCCACGCCATAGATTGCCGGTGAGGCGAGGTCTTGGACGCCGAATCTCTCCCGAGAACAAAGAACCGTTCGCTCAGCTTGTTTAGCGGCATTGTCCACATTCAAATTCGAGTTCAAACAATATGTTACCAATAAGAAAAAATTTCGACCTTGTTATTTTTCCATCTCTCTTTTCAGCATAAAGTAATATTAAGTTTCGTGTCAAGCACAACTAACGGCGCTCATAGATTTGTGGACTATGCCGTGTGAAACAAAATACCACAAGACAATGCTTGATAAATCGGTCAAACGAGTATAAATTATGAGGTGAACAAACTGGAAAGATGATCTTATCTCGCACATGCATGCCTCTACATTCACAGAATCTAATCGATAACATTTGTAGGTTACTTTTTTTCTAACCAAGAGAGCAGATTTATGTTAAGTATTGTTATAGAAATAATTCAAACAGTGACTGGATATTAGTCATAGGTTTAGGCAATAGACTGGCTGATGCAGAAAAAAATAACTGCAAATATTCTATTATTTATATTCACTGAATAATAAAGTAATTCAGTTTCACGTCCCCAAATTTTGGAAATCTTATAAGTTTCACCTCTTTTAGCTAAGATGTTTAAATATAATATACATAAAGTTGGCAGTATCCCATAATTTTTTAGATACACAAGGAAAGATGTCTTAATTTACATAATTTTGAAGGGGGGGAAGTACATTTTGATCTTATAATCATTCAAAGAGCTGAAATCTATTTATGCAATTGACCAAGCGGATTGCATTCCCAAGGACACTCTGCCACACTCATAATAGTATAGATCGGAGATGATGAAAGAAAAAAGATTTTTCAATAATCACAGAAGTCCAGTGCCTTTTGAATACCTTGAGTGACTTCACCTGAAAAATGGCAGTATGATTTTAAGATCTAATTCAAACCTTTCTGCATCAATCGCAAAATCTTTCACGTTGCTGTATATCCAAACACTTCACTGCCTGGCACTTCAAATATTGGCGTTAAGTGCGGGAGGGTGGCCCGGTGACAAGAGGGTGGCAACCAACCAATCTGCACCCCGCTGCGCAGGGCACGTACTGTATGACAGTCGAATAATACTTGTGGGGGAGGTTTCAGTGAGCATGGTGAGGAAAAGGTTTTCATAATTTGTCACCATGCTTTGTAAAAGAGGGATCAAAGAGATTAGAAAACAACCCCCTGCTGTTGTTAAACATATCCGACTCGTGTTCTGATAACACTTGATAATGTACTGAATTGTTGTAGCCAAGAAAAGACCCAAAATAACGAAAAGTAAAGGAATGTAAACACAATGATTTTTTTTAGTGCAGTACACAAAAATTACAGCCGATGTAAATAAATCCTTTTTCAGTATGATACTTTCATTGAAAGGAATGGCGAGTGAAAACTAAATAGAGGTATTTATCAATAAGAATACAATCTGGAAGCAATATGATTATTTTTCTTTTTATGATGTATAGAAAGCTATAACAATTTTAATATGACGTTGAAGTGCATACAATTTGAAACACTGATAAGATCATATTCCAAAGTAATGAAGCATATTGATATAACAATGGTAATAACTGGATTGATATAGCGCCTTTTCCGGAGAACACAGGATGTTGTCTCTTGGTCAATGAATGAATGATCATACAAATGAAAAATGGTAAACAATATAAAACATTTAAAGCTTTTGATGATATTCTTCTACTGTTTCCTTTTCGCCAGGTTCGTCGCATGGTCAGTATTTCGAAACATTAAAGATACTAATTTGTGTTTAACATAATGATAAAATAGGAGTTGATTATTTCGATTTTATGGATTGATGGAAAGAGTAATTACCAGTCTTATGATAATTCATCTGAACAATATATTTCAAAACGAACATATCGTGATAATCTTAAAAATTGTCACAATTATACGAGAGCAAAATATCTTGTTCTAACAAGCTCCGGATACCATGGAAATGATGGATACTACGATCACCGCCCGCATAATTTTGGCACAAAATTACATGTTTGGTGATTGCCACATGCACTTAATTTAAATAAAGTGATTTTTGAAAAATGCTCCCTCCCTATAAGGGCATCATTTACCTGATAAGAGCACAAGCCTATGAATGTTTAATTATACTGCCTAAGGCATAATATGTTTTGTTGCTTTCAGCTAAAATAGGTAAGTGCAAATATTGCTGTTTTCAACTTCACATTGCAACGTACAAACACCTAAAAAGCAGAGTTTTCTCCTGTATTGCAGGTGAGATTTGGGGTGCGGGGGGGGGGGGGGGTTATGCCCCAGTAAAGGAATGTTGGAAGAAGGGGATTGAACCCGGGGGTGTCTGATGATCTAGAAAGAAAGAAAAGAGAGCGATATTGAGGATGAAATCGGCCTTAATTGCCAGCGCACATCTCTCAACGAGCTCACACGTGGAACTTTACCTGTAAATTGATTCTTAGCCCTTGGATAAAAGAACCCCACCGCAAAACACCCACTGCCGTGTCATGTCCAAAGGGGAATGGAGAAATACAGAGGTTGAAAATAAGGAGTATTTTCGCTCTTTTTCGCCGTGTTCCTCTTTCACTAAATTCTAGTCTAGTTTATGTTGTTTTTAGAACAATTATGTTTGGGTTGTGAAGTGTACACGGGTGAAAAGCTATTGTACTTGTCCGTTGGTGTAATTTATAGTCGTACTAGGTGCACTTTTGGAATTTGAAATCATGAAAAAATATTAGAGGTAGAAAGGTAGAAAACAGTATCAAGCACGGATCCGTTGACTTGGTTGTGCCGCAAAAGAGCTACGAAAGACTTTTACAAATAGTGTATGTGAATGTTTGAGAAAGACACAGAGAGAGAGAGAGAGAGAGAGAGAGAGAGAGAGAGAGAGAGAGAGAGAGAGGGCAAGAGAGAGATAAGAGGTGAGAATAAAATTCAAACAGTAAAATTGGTATACTAAAATGTAGAGAGCTTAAATGGAAAAGTTTTTTTTTTTGCTCCTTCACTGTCATTTGTAACTTTGTATAAAATATCAAAACTAATGACAACAATAATTTAAAATGACTTGTTTCATTTTCAGGGCACTCCCAAATCAATATTAAGAAAATACCCGACGCGATGACAAAAACATAATCTGATAAAATACAAACACGCCAAAACTGGCCGATGGAAAAATCTCGCTGTGTCATGAATAACACTATGACCATGATGACATGATTAACAAAACAGTAAATTAGGAGAAAATGATGAAAATTGATACTGAAGCAATGTTGGAAGCGAAGTGAGGATACTGTTGACATAAAATCGCATTTAAAACAATATTCGATGACTTCATATACAACCATGTTCAGATTCAAATGAATACAACCAAAATCACTGCGCCTCAAAAAATGTAGACATCCCTCCAGCAATGGCAACCATTTCGCTAGAATCTCGACAACATGTGACGTCATAAAAATTTGAATAAAATACCAACTTCAAAGAAGTCAAGTCAAGTCGATCACTAGCCCTTCCCCCCCCCCCCCCAAAAAAAAAAGAGCCATTAAACTGAAGCAGAATCAAAGGGATTTACCGTTAACTTTACACAAGGGTTAGTTTTGGAACCCAATTTTGCATTTATGAGACGCGTGATTCTATTGAATTAATTGAGCAGATGCGCGCCATGGTAGGGTCCGATCGTAAGCAACAAAATGGCGCATGCAGACATTTGGTAGTTGGGTGAGTGAATTTTGGGCTAACTCTATAATAGTATTCATGTTGCCACAGGGGCCATTTGAGTAAGAACGATGCGCAGACGGGCAAACAGTGCTTGTAGCTACCTATAGGCTTACCTTGATCAGTTAGGTTGGACCCCATGGAGGCGTCTGCTCCTACCTAACACATTGTCATTGTCATGCAGGACGCAGACGACGCCAAAATGGCGCCAAATTCGGATGAGTCGCATAACTGTGCAGCAATGTAGCCTACAGAATCCGGGATCAGAAATAGTCCTAAATTTGTTCTTATCTGCTGACCTGGACTCAAAACTAGAATCTTTAATGAGAAACAGTACTGTGAAAAGACATTTACTAGACATTGCTTTGGCTGAGCCGCGCCGACCGAGTCAACGAGTAGTTTGTGCTGGGTAGATCCCGGAGGGTGTGAAAAATTAAAATCCGCTTATACAAGACTTTCTGCTGAAAAGGTGGTTATTTCATAATGCATGCAGTGAAATACGGCTGCTCGGAGCAGGATAAACAGTCAAAGCTGCATTGAAGTCGCGCTGAATTATGCGAAGGCAGAGAGAAAGGAAAAAGATGGAGGTGGGGGTGTAGGGAAAGACAGTGAAGAAAAAAAAAATGAAAGCTGCAAAAACAATCATCGACATGACATAGTCGGGGAGAGTGAGTAACAAATGTAAATTGGCAAGGCAGGTTGGCTTAGCGTTGGAGGTGAATGTGTTTAGCCTACCGTGTACTTACAATAATACTCAATCCAAAGGGTCTTCTCTTTCCCCTTCTCCCTCTCTCTCCATCTCCATCTTCCAGTCTCCATGTATCTAATGTTGTTACCATACCGACTCGCCGTGTTTCTCTTGTATTATGCCGGCAGGCTCGCTGAAGAAAACCCCGGCACTTCCTCATAATACTGTCAAAGCATGAATGAAATGAAAAGAGAAAATTATGTGTGAAGATGTAGGCTTATACAGTGTAGAATGAGAGTCGAAGCTGTCTGCTGCTTCCAACATGGGAGCTAGAAAATTGTCAGGGGTCGAAGAGGGGAGAGAAAACACCGAGGTTTACACATAAAACAAACGGAGCGTTGGTTAAATAAACGCCGGCCGAGGCCCGGCAATATTATTTCTGAAACGTCAATATTCGTGGATCTGTTTTGTGAAGAAGCACTAGGCCATCTTTGAACAACATTGCCAGGTCATGTAAGACATGGGTATCGAATACAGAGTATATGAGTCAGGGGGATACCCAATTGTTATTACTAATACTGTACACGTCATAGATAGCTCTTTTAAGGTGTTAACCATCGTGCCATGGTGTAAACCATGACTGTTTGGTTTCGCCACGAGAGGAACCAAGCTGGACTGCATCCTACAGTAACCATGGTAACATTAAAGGTGCTTAAGATTCCTTGTGATTATATTTTGTAATCTATACTAGTACTGTCTAGGAGCTACTCCTGGTAAAGACAGAAAATTAGCCAGAAAGTGTACCTTGAGATTCTGGAACCACGAAAATCACAACAAGATCAATGATCTCTCTAAACACCTAAAAGCACCTCACATAGATATGGGTATATGGCAGTATACTTCTAGTACATGTATTTCTAACAAAGCCTTACTGGTGGATAAACTCACTTTTAGTTTCATTGGAAATAAGAGACTGTGCAAAGAAAACATTATTTTTCTTGCATCGCGGCATTCGGATGTAGATTTTTTTCCTCCGTCAAACTTAAAATAAGTGGAAACTATGGGCACCGTTTACCTCAGTGCTCCTGATTTTAATATGAAGAGGACATTGTTGTCAAAGACATCATAAGCTTTCAATCGACCTAAAACATTTGAATTTCGGTTAAAGTTTTGCCTTGTACACACTTAGAATGAAAAGTTCACTTTTACACCGTAAATGCAAGACTGGCAGCGCCTTTTTGGGTGCAATCGTGCACCCTACATGAGAATGGTGCAAAGATGCACCCTTTTGTACTTGTTTGCACCCGGAAATGCCCGTCTGCACCCTTTGAGGTGCAACTTTGCACTTTTAAGGGTGCCGAAATTTTTGCATTCAAAAGGGTTCAAATTTGCACCTTCCCTAAAGGGAACAACTCTGCACCCTTAAGGGAGCAAAATGTAGCTCACTGCAAAAGTGCAAAATGCTTCCTAGGGTGCAAAGTTGTACCCATAAAGGGCTCCTAGGGTTGCATTTGAAGGGCGCCAAATTTAACCTTTTTTTCTTAGTGTGTAAAGTGAATTTATTTGTAAGAAATATTAACAAGTATGATTTTCTGTTTGCAACTTCTGCCCTACGCCGGCGAATGACGATTCTGTTAGGTTGAGAGAGAGACAGAGAGAGACAGAGATAAGAGAGAGGCAGAGATACGGTAGAATCTTACGAGTGAAAATAGGCCAAGCAGAAGTAATGGAACTGTCACACAGTACGCTGATCATTATGAAGGCGGGGAATTGTACTAAATCCCCTTTTTCTTTTATTTACAGTTGCATACACTACCTACGCCTTTATTTCTTATTTTGATAAGAATTCACAGCCTATGAGCATGGAAGAATCAAACAGACCAAATATTTCTTTGAGCAGCATAGTGACATCCTAGATATATCTGAAAAATCTAGAATGTGGTTTTTATTTGTTTCGTCGTGCACACAAAATGTAGGGAAATATCAGTGAATAAAAATTCTAAAAGACGAAACGGAACAACACCAACAAAAAGAACTTAAAAAGCACAGATTTATCGACTTAAAATGGAAATGAGAGGGAGAGAGAGAGAGAGAGAAAGAGAGAGAGAGATATATAAATGGATAGAAGAAGAGATTGGGACAAACAGACAAACAGACAAATAAACAAACAGTATTACCATGGTAATGACGGTACTGACTATGGTTTTGGATATTCTGGACACGGCGTGCCAAATGATGCGAAATTTCACCATGTTCAAAAAGGTATAACTATATAAGGTGGTCATGGTGGTGTATAACTTGTCTTTTTCTAGGTTTGAGAAGATGGATAGTGCGATGGAGTTAGATGGAGAGAGTAAGTACAGGGTGAAGGAACATGACAGAGAAGAAGTAGAAGGAGAGAGGACATGATTGTAAAGGGTATTGGAGGGGAATTGACAAGTGGTAGCCAGGCTAACTGCACCAGAGCTAAACAACGCCATACCAAAATCCCGTCCTCAAGTTCTGTCAAGCAGCTCCATTTATTTTTCTTTCTTCAAGACGCGCCGCGGGCCCATCCTTTACGAACCCTCCATCGGATCGACAACAAGTCCAATTCATATCTTAAGACCTCGTCTTTTCCTCTTCATTTGTAGTCGCCTATTCCTTTAGAGACCTTCCTTCTTGACTTCCATTGGTCGCCAGTTTTGACTTTCTTCTTCACCTCGTCTGATCTTAAAGTCGCATTCGGGTTTTCTTGCAGCAATATGCATTTAGTATATTCACACTTCTTTTTATTTTGAGGTGAAGATTCTTCTGGACTAGAATTAAAAATTCCACAATTTTAGTAAGTATACTGGTTTTTTTGATGATGTACCCGTAATAATGACAATTTCCCATTTAATTTAAATGAGAATAAACAGCAGTTCGATAATAAGTATATTAATACTTTCAGCAATATAGTCTATCAATCATTTTTAATGGAATAGAAATCTGGACAACAATAGCTCGTTTTTCTGTAGGCTCTGCTATCACAATGTTATTGTGTAATTTTTTGTACACTAAATGTTTTTAAAAGATGGAGATGGTGATTTGTCTTTCCCTGAAATTAGAAAGGAATGAAGGATCTCGTTTTTACACCTGGTGTTTCTTCCGCATTAAAAGCAAGTTAGGCCTCGATGCATTATTCAACAATAGTCATTCCATTAGTAAACATGGCGACACCATGCAGGCTACTTTTCACGGCATCCTCAATTAAATGTGTAAAACCCGAATCTAAAATGCAATTTCACCGTAGAAAATCGAATGAATTTTATAAATTGAAACAGTGAAAAAGGGTCTGGAGGTGTTAGGTTATTCGATATAGCTCCTGGACAACTTGTAATTGGGCCACCCCAACTGGGCATGACACATAGCTTACACAATAATTTAGAAAAAGGTGAATAATTGCTGGACTTGAATTGAATTCGGATGAAAGGAGATAATACAGAAAAGGGAGAGGGAAAGAGTTGAGCAAATGAAGAGAGAGAGAGAGAGAGAGAGAGAAAATGATAAATAATTTTAGCACTTGAATCTCTATGAAGCACAAAATTTACAGAGAGGGGGAAAAGAGAGGGATGTGTATGGGTGTGTGTGAGAGAGAGAGACACACAGAGAGAGAGAGACAGAGACAGAGGAAAAACGAGATACTTTGTGTATGTGTGTGAGAGAGAGAGGGGGAAAGAGAAAGATAGAGTGAGAGTGGGAAAGAGAAGGGGAGGGGTGGAATGACCTCTATGTTTTACATGACTTACCTAGGAGATTTTAAGTTCATGACACGGTCAACCTTAGCTGGGAATGTGAAAGCTATTGATAAAGAGAGAAAAAGGAAGGAGAGAGAAACGAAAAAGAAAGAGAACATCAGAAAATTGAGTTGGACGTACAACAAACAGGGAAAGTAAAAATTAATGATAGAAGGAAATCTCATATGTATTTTAATATTCATCTGTAAACTTTTAAAGCTTGCTCGGCAGTTTTTAAAAAAAATCAATCTGAGCATGAATAATGCTCCGTCAAAATCAGAACATCTATAATACCCACAGAATTAAAATGCAAAGTTCAACCAGTTGTAAATATCGTTCGGTAAAAAATAATAGCATGCAATTTAGAAAAAAACATATTTGAATTTTTAAGGCTAACTTGGATAGTAATCAATAAAGAAGAGAAACATGTATACCTTTTGGACTACGACTATCATGATTTTAAAAAATTCATTTCTTGATAAAAACTGGTGTGATGTAAGGCTATGACAAAATTGTCATCAATGTTAATGTTTATTAAGTCGTTTTCTATGTGCATGTACGGGAATACTTGAATTCCACCTTTAAATAGTTGAAGATTTCATTTCTACAAAGGGGGAGAAAGAAGATGGGGAAAATGGGAGCAAAGCACTACGATTGCAAAAAGACGACCCCAGAAAAAATGGGAAGGAAGGAGAAAAGGGAGTGAAAAGCCCGAAGGATCTAACGACTTCCTGGAGTTCACGGTTGAGTTGGTCGCTCGTTTTCAGAGGATTGTTTTTGATTCAGGTCCAGGGCTTTTGCTGAAAGTTGGCTGTGGGGAAAGCAAAATATCTTCGGGCTGAGATTGAGCGAGGGCGAGTGGAAGAGAGCTTAGAAAGAGAGAGAAAGTCCGGAGCTTTTTTATCATCAGTCGTAGCGGAGAGCGCCGGATCCGCCGAGTACGCCCGCCCGGCCAAGCTTTCATCATCATCATCACCACCACTACCATCGCCGCCGTCGCCTTTAACATGCACCATCACCATCCTCTTCCTCCTCCTGCCAAACTCCTCATCATCTTCAAACGAGCGGTCCTTCACTTCATCACTCTCTTCCTCTCTCTTTCCCCAGTTTTCCTCATCCGACTTTCATCACCTCTCACACTTAGCATGCTTAGTGCAGCGCACGTACGTTTGATGACGAAAATAGAAAAAAAAAAAAAACTACCAAAGAAAAATTTAGAGGCAAGGTTTTATGAAGGAGTAGAGAATCATGACATTGCTCTTTTCGGTACGCGCTTATTGAACTTCTGTTGCTTCCATACAACCTGTTTTCCTTTTTACTCTTAGACCTCATACCCAGGAGCCCTTTTCTCTTCAATTTCCATCACCTACAAGTCCCTTAATGGGATTCAGTCTGTTCCCTTTCCCTTCCTCTTCTACTCTTGGTTCTGATGAAAAGGTGTGACTCTATTTTTTCAAAAGGCGTTGACCCCTGGACAGTGCAAGGTGTGAACTTTGACCGAGGATAAGAATTCGAAAACAGAAATTTTTGAATTTACTCCACCAGCTGTACACGATATTCATAAATAGAAGTGAGTTAAAAGATGCATATCTCAGAATTAGCCCTCTAAGATGTAGTTATATAAAAATCACGTTAATTTTACAATGCTTTAGTATTGGCACTTTTGACATCTTCGGGCTGTAGGAAATAAATCATCAATATTTGTTGATTTTAGTTTGTTTAGTGAAAATTAATCGATTTTTAGGGTAAAAAGTCTTGTTAATCGTACAATGTCATTAGTGTTGTGCCAATGCATTGCACATTGTATACCAACATACACTCGAGAAAACATAATGGACAAAAAACGCCATGGGTGCGATGTCTTACTAGTACTGATTTAGACGTTGGTGGCTTCCTTTTTAAAAGCTTTTTTTTCTCTTTTTTTTCTTCTTTTTTTTTAAACCAATAAATGTATTTATTCACTTCTTTTATAGATGTGCATAGTAAAATTTGCTTCTATGCCTTCTTTTTCTATCATGCCCCTTCTCTGTCTCCCTCTCTTCCATTTTCTTCTTCCTTACATCGCCTAGATTCCCTACTCACCCTCTCTCTGTTTTACAAGTTATGCATCCCGTTATATGTGTGTGGCTCACTGAGTAATTCGCCCCAACCGGGTTGCGTTACAGTGGCGGCGGCAACATAAACAAAACATATCTGTCTTTAACGCCAAGAATCCATCATCGTCATCACATATGTGGGACCGACATATTACCGTACTTCCCAGGTTGGGCTCTTGTAGCGTATCAAATGAAGGGAAAATTATATTCCGGCATATTTGCGGAGGGTGGTGGGGGAGGAATTGATAAATTTTTCTCGGTCGGGATCTGATGTCAGTGCAGTTTCAAGCGTTTAAGAAATGTGTCTAGTGGTAGTTCGACAGGATACGGGAATAACATCGAAGGGAAAGTAGGCAGCGGTAGAAAAAGGAGAGTGGAAAATGAGCATTTCTTAGGGATTTCTAAAATGTAACGAAATAGAGCGGTCGGACGGGAGGGGTTAAGATGGAATGTTCTGTGGTATCAGATTTTCTTAAAAGGCGCCGTCTATGAATGTCCTCCAGCCAGCACTGAGACCTTCATGGTCATGGATGCGAGAACATCATATACCTGACACTGTCTGAAATGCGAAAGTCTGGAAATTCTATTAAGTAGCTGGTTTGGGATGATGATGATGGTGATGGTTTCCTTTGGGAAGGAAATGTAGTGGATAGTTGTTATTATAGTATGTGAACAGCCATTGTGATGTTACTTTTAATATGAAATGCATAATAAGTATACACGTACCCATGGTACCTGTAACAAGAAACCGATAATGAAAGATATTATGGATATCCGTTACTTTAACCATGCTAACATTGCACAGAATGCACACATGCATGTATGTTCGATATAGTTAACTTCATTTTATACACTAACTATCAAATTTCTTAGAATATCATTTAGCAGTCGTCCTATTCTACAAGTCCACATTCCGGCAAATCAGCTTTTGAATCTCATTTTGAGGCTTTACCTACATTATTCGTAATTGCTGGTTAATATGCTTTGCTTGAAAATGTCGTCTCGAATATGAAAATCTGAGTTAGTTCATTGGCTGCATTTGTCAGAGTGGCTTGAAAGTATTGAAAATTTCTGAAATGTGTCATCTTTGATTTAAGAAAGTGAGAAAATTCCTTAATAAGTCTTAGGTAATCGTATTATATATATATATCATATAACAAACTAGGTCATTCAATAGGTAAAGATATGGAAGATTTAATTAGACACAAAGGTAAATGGATTTACATGATCGCATCAGAAATGAACAGTTAATCTTACAAAATGACAAAGGGACAATATACAGGAAGAAAGGATCTCAATTAATGAGCATCTATCGGATCTCACCATATAACTCGATTTGCCTTGAATTTCCCTCCAATCTGATTGCTGGATTAGGGTCGTTTAGCGCGCTCACACACCTGTCGTCTGCTCTGAACTAAAAGAAGGCGCGCGCGCTTTTTCCTCTATCTTCATCTCTAGGCTCTCACCTTTTGGCTCGAATTGGCGCGAGTAATACTCCTTAATTCATCAGAGAGAAAAGGGGATGCAGGGATGAGTCTCACCAGGCGTGATCGAGTCCTCCTGGATTGCCACCAATCCCATTAGAGATGGTAGGCCTGACAAGAGATGTGACGAGTCTTTCAAGTTAATGCCAAACTATTCTGGAGAATACGCCAGGAAACACTATATCACGAAACGGATCCTTTATTCTTCAGTAGTTTTGGGCGTCATTTACGTACACTGAACCCCTTAATATCAACTGTTCTGGAGAAAATACATGGCTACACAGCTTTTGTTGGGAAGGAGGTTTGATGCTTGGGAAAATGATCTTGGATTTAACCTACAAATACTGACCCCCATCCCCTTCAGTTCGTCATTATCAAATTGGCCACAAAGGCATAACTGGTGTCAAAGTTTTATGGCTAAAATTCAGCCACGTGTCTTTTATGATTTAAAATTTCTTTGAACATTTGAATTTACTTATGACTAAAAATTATGTCGATAACTTGCTTTGATATGGACAAATTAATGTTAATACAAGGTTGCTTCCAAGTTAAAGGTCACACATACTTTCTTTTATGTGCGTGGATCTGTGTGTCATGGTGTGCGTATGTATGAGTGTGGGCCAGATGTGAGTGTTCTCTCTCTGGAACTTTCTTCGTGTCTTTCTCGCTATTTCTCTACCTTTCTCTGTCTCTCGCGATCTACTGCAGATGTGGAAGTACTCTGATAATGACATTAAACCGGTTATATTCAATCTCGAACAGGCGCGCTTAAGTGGCCTTGAATCTGAGACCTTGAAGACTGCATCTCCTAATTGGGCTGAGCCACTAAACCACACCACCTGGTCTTCCATTTGTCTGATTCACTCCGAAACCTTTGCACCCTCTGACACATATCTACCCCCCCAACTTGATTAAGACGGGGTGAATGAGCTTAGACTTAATAACCACGGCTTATTGAATCCGATTGCTCATGGTACTCCTTGTCGTATCGATCTCTGGCGATAGTCAAGAGCGGGTCGAGCAATTGAGTTACAGCACCCTATCCCACCTATTGTTATCTTTTCGTTACTTCTTAATAGGATAAGATAGAGAGGAGAGTCTCACGTGTATTGTGGCGCAGGATCCTCTTTACAGAATTAGACAAGCTCAGCTCGGATCACTGACTATTCACCTGTCACTTTTGTGCGAGTACGAGTGTTTCCCTCCTGCAGCGGGTGAACCACCAGACCTTCACCAGGAGCATTACCTTATATTGCATTCTAAGACTGCGAGGTCCTATCGTGTTCAAAATGAACCCACCGAGCAGCTTCGTTCAATGGCGCCCTGTATATTGAAGAAGAACCCGAGAACGGACACAGAATGAAAGCGACTTGAAAGTGTGATGCATTGAGCACTCATTTCGTATATCATTTTCTTTGAAATATTTATTTCTTATTTCCCTTTGAGAGCAGAATATATCTTGTTACACCACTTCAAACCTTTTCCTGGCTTAGTTCTGGTCCCACAGTAGTTTTAAAAATTTCGAGACTATTCTCTGAGTACTTCCTTCAAAACTAGACAACTGTATAAGTATTACACATATGAGGTATTAACCAATCACAAAGGAATGGCACCAAAATCCCTGTCTTTTAATCACAGAACCGAGGAGGGCACCCTCACCACAACAACAACAACAAAAAAAAAAAAAAAACATCCCTCTACCGGAAACTACGCTGCGGTAGCATTGCTTGCTTCAGTAGATGTAGACACACTTGCATATGCATAGTAGGCATGTATGTCAGACTTCTGTGTTGTGAGTTATGACCATTGTGATACAGCTCAAACTAGTACGTTTAACGTTTAAAATATACTCGTTATGAAGCAGTCATGGAGTAAGCAACTCTTTATAGTATTCTATACTGACTCTGATGCTCTGTCTAATGTAAATTTTCATCGTTTATCTTCCATTATGTCTTCTCAATTGGGAGTGGTGAACAGGTTACTCATTCAATTGCAGAAGTTCAATTTCTTTAGTAAATTATGAATGGAATATAATTTTTTAAGGTCCTGAATGAAGGGGCAATGCAGGAAATGTATTGACGAGATTCTTTCCATTCTGTACTCGTAATCAGTTACTCTATACCGACACATCTCAATATTTTAGCGTCTTTAATATTTGATACTATATAGAAATCTTACCATTTAAACCGCGGCCGTCCTCATTTTGTGACTTTGTGATGCCATTCAAACGAGTCCAGTTGCGAACTCCATGTAGGAATTGAATTTTTTTTTTCTTTTTGAAAATTTCCTTCGGTCTTTTGTCTCTTGTGGAAGCCTCTATATCTTAGGATAATCTTAATAACTATGCCTCTTTCTTCCTTGCACTGTTATAATGACTTTCTAAAGCTAAAGCCTTTCAATAATTGCTGTTTGATAAAAAAAAAAAAAAAGATTGTGAGTGAATTTCATTTCATCTTTATCATGGTAAAGATTCCTTTAAAAGCGTCTTACTGTCAATGAAATAGCAATTCAAAGCAAAGACAAAAAAAATCACCCGGTCTTTGCAATACAAGCAGAATGAAAGGAGCAAAACTAGTTCATCTTGTGGCTTGTGGTTTGTGTACGAAAAAAGTAGGGCTGTCATTTCAACTCTGGTTATCATGCATGGATAAAATATTAGAGAGGGATTGGGAAAGGGAGGGAAGAAAATAAAAAGAAAGAGAGAGAGAGAGAGTGAGAAAGAGATACGATGCTATATGCTTTGCTTTATTATTTCTCTTGTGGAATGACTTTTTAAAGATTCAGAAATGCAAAACGTAAAACACGCACTAGCTGTTGATTTCAGATGAGCTTGAAGCGCTCATTTTGAAACACAACGATGCTCATTATAGAATATCCCAATGCGATACAGCAGCGGATGGATACAAAACATAACAATAGCTACATGTGGGTGAATGCGAATACTAGATGATAGTATTCAATTAAATGGATGATCGCCTCCGCAATAAAGGAAGTCATCAAAATAAAATGCTCACAGGATAAAAACGAAACGCTTTCCGTAAAGCGCACCATTCACTGCAGAATAAAAGAACCATATTTTCATTATGCGTTCGCTGCTCGCCCATATGTCTGTAATGCGACGTGCAATTCAAATTAGAAAAGAAGACACATATTCCGAATCAAAACGTTCTCAATACTTATCATGCTTAGGCCTACTATAAAGAGTTATTTGATACGAGCCTATTCAGAGAATTACAATTCCTGTATTCTGTTCTATTATTCTATATTATATCATTATATTTGTGTAACTGATACCACTGAAGTGTATTCTCTTTATCTTCATAAAGAGATTCCCATTGCAGAGTTGAATTGACGCCTCTATTAGTGTTCAAATACTGAAACAAGCGACTTTTTTCTAAGATGTCAAAAAGATATTGGAAAGAAAGAGAGGAAAAAGAGAATATTAGGGAGAGAAAAAGAGAGAGAAAGAAAGTTAGATAGATAGAGAGAGAGTGAGAGATAAAGATCTTTCCTTCCTTTCTTGTTTTCCTTTCTTTCTTTTTTCCCTTTTTATTTATTTTTTGTGAAAAGTGTCTTAATTATACTATTTGCGCGGCTGACAACTACGTTCCATGTGAAAAAACAAAACAAAATAAAGAACAAGAGAAAAGAAGTAGTGACATCCTCGAGGTACACACTTAGAATTAAAGGTTCAATTTTGCACCCTAAATGCAACACTGGCGGCACCTTTTTGGGTGCAATCTTGCACCCTACATGAAAAAGGTGCAAAGATGCACCCTTTGGTACTTGTTTGCACCCGAAAATGCCCGTCTGCACCCTCAAAGGTGCAACTTTGCACCTTTAAGGCTGCAGAATTTTTTGCATTAAAAAGGGTGCAAATTTGCGCCTTCCATAAGGGTACAACTCTGCATCCTTAACATGCTTAAGGGTGCAAAATGTAGCTCACTGCACCCTTAAAGGTGCAAAATGCTTCTTAGGGTGCAAAGTTGTACCCATAAAGGAGCTCCCAGTGTTGCATTTGAATGGCTAAAAATTAAACCTTTTCTTCTTAGTGTGATAGTAAGATGGTGAGTATTTTCATGCTATTTATCTTTCTTCATCCATAATCATATGATAATTATCGTAAAACGTCTTCAAAATGGTACACACACAGGGCCGTACGCACAATTTTTTTTCCGGGGGGGGGCAAGAATACGTAACATTTTCGAAGAAACATGATAGCGAGGGAGTGAAGCGACCGAGCTTGTCACGAGGGCGCTTTTGCATTTTTGAAATTGAAATTGATGGATCTGGTGGCATTTTGGAAAAAAATTTCAGTAAAAAAATGTAAGTCTTGAAAATTCCGCCCCCCCCCCCCCTGCTGCGTACAGCCATGTATACACAATACTGTATATTGGTCTTTTTCATCTGCCTTTTTATGCATGTATCTATTTTCAAAAAAACAAATACTATCAGGAAATGAACATGAATAACGTGAATATATAGTTATCATAATACTGTATCATAAGAATGGATAATAGCATTCGAGTTCCAACAGATATCACATGATATACAATATGAACTACAGGAAAAAAGGGGGTATTATAGTCTTTAACTAATTCAGCAACATTTTAGCTCGAAAGGATTTCTTCAGAAAGATGCCGTTCGGCTTATAGCGACATTTCCTCCCAATATTCTGCGTCGTTAAAGCGTGTAATTACGACACATGTATAATCACGCTCTCGAATTACTTTCCAGACGCTGGCCCTAAAACCGCGCACAAATTGCTTCGTTTATTAAAAGGTAATCACACAGAAGTGAGATCGATTTCAAGCAAGAAATCAGATATTTTCGCTTTTTTGTCAAGTGTGTTTCGATTTGATTCCCTTCTCGACAATAAGTTTAGGAACCGAACCGTAATGACAGTTTTATCACCCGCTCGAAAGCGTTTTTGTTGGTGTTTTATTTTGGATTTAAATTTGAGAAAGATGGATTAGGATATGCTAAAACGCGCAAGAAGACTCATTCCCTTTCTTGTGTGACAACCCGACGTAACCTTAATCGTTCTATTAGAGAATGATGAGGGGCACAGTGTGACCAGATCAGAGGGGTAGCAAGAGGTGTGATTGTAGGAGGGGAGAGGGTGGGTATTCAACACATTAACCAAGTTTTAAGTGATACTGACAAAATACACACACACACCAAAAAAAAATCTTAAGATGAGGTTCTAACATGACCATGAATTTGTTTATCATAACCAAAAGGATAATCCACCATTCAGTCTCTACCTGCAGAGCTGTTTTTTTCTTTTTCTTTCTCTCTTTCTTTTTATTTGTGTCAACCACTGAATACTATAAGTTAAGTTTCATATTAAAGTACACAATTTTACAGTCCCATCTTTGTGTATCTTTTAAAAGTTATATTACAGGCTTTGGTCATATTACACAACGGCAAAACTGTTTGTAAATTAGCCATGCCACCTCCCATCCCCCCCCCCCTCATCTACCCTTTCTCTAAGATTTGAGAGCCATAAGAGGAGCAGTTATCCATCCCTATGACAAGATGTTACCCGAAGCCCCCGTCCCAGACGGGGATACATGATCCTCGCCCCAGGGATGAGAAAGGAAAGAAGGGCATGACGAGAGAGATAAAGAGAGAGAGAGAGAGAGGGTGGGGGTGATAGAGGCGGATGCCTGACACCGCCTGGGTTTTGGTTCAGCATCCGATACCAGTTTACCACCAGCTTACTACCAGTCGTACCCCCTTCTCCTCCTTCGCTCCTTACCTCACTCCTCTTCCTCCCTGTGCATCATTCATCAGGTAGAGGTGTGAAGCCGGTATACGCGCGGGGCGTTAAATATAATATCTGGCGCAAAACAAAATTCCCGACATATCCGAAAAGTATTGTGAACCCTCACTCCCGACCGCATATCTATCAGGACCTCTTTCGCAGCCGCCTCCCTCTTCTCCTCTATCTCTTTTTACACTACTCTGTTTTTTTTTTTCACGGAGTACAAGGCAGGTATATGGGTAGAGGGTGGATAGGTGGGTGTGTGTGTGTGTGTGGGGGGGGTCATGACGTTGGACATCTGATCTCCAGAATCTGCTAATTTGCACGTCTTAAACGTGCATGAAGACGAAAAATAGCGACGTATCGGGATAAACTCTTCCGGAAGTGGGTTTAGAAGTAGTTCGCATCTTCCCCCTTATTTGGTTGAAAATGAAAAAGATTTATCAAAAATTCATTATATGCACGTACTAAAGAAATGCTTTGTGCATGAAAATAAAGTTTAGAAATATATTTATTATTCCGGGCATGTTGGCTCAATTGATAGAGCGTCCGCCTTATGAACGGGAGGTCGTGGGTTCGATCCTCGGCCAAGTCATACCAAAGACTTACAAAAAATGGGACCTTCTGCCTTCTAGCCAGGCGCTCCGCATATAAGAATGGAGAAGGGTAATAATAACATATTATGTTATGTAGGGCCCGCTGGAAGATCAGTTGATAGCTGAAGTGGCTACCCTGAGTAAATAAGAGTTATCATTTTATTATTAATATTATTAATAATAATAATACTATTATTAAAAATAATATTATTATTAATAATAATATATTATTATTATTATTATCATTATTATTATTATTATTATTATCATTATTATTATTATTATTATCATTATTATCATTATCATTATTATTATTATTATTATTATTATTATTATCATTATTATTATTATTATTATCATTATTATTATTATCATTATTATTATTATTATTATTATTATTATCATTATTATTATTACTATTATTATTATTATTATTATTATTATTATTCATAAACTGAGCACATAAATAGGTTGCATCGCTTCCATATAAAGAAAATTAATGTAAGAATTTCGATATTTCAAAAATGGATCATAAATATTCGAGTCTATGATATATTTCTAATCATGAAGGCTTACATAACCTAGCTGTAAACAGTCATGGCAGTAGTCATATTATTTTCGAGCTAATTTTCCTCTTTCTTCTCTTATTGATCATTTTTCATATTCCTTTCACGTTCCTTATTATTGTTGCCATGTGCATCTTATCTTAATCTGCGCTCCCCCTCTCCTCTTTCTCCCCCCTCTCCTTTTCTTTGTTATCTCTTTCTGTTTTCTCCATTCTCTCCGTGCGTCTCCAAATTTTTCAGCTTCACCCTTCATTTTGTATATAACTGCACTTTTTATGTTGTTTATGTGTGTTAGTAAGCGATGACAGTGAACCTCAACGACATGGCAAAGATGAAAGTGTTAAAGGCCAGTTACAGAATGATGGAAATAATGGTAACGAAACAGAATGTGAAAGTGCATGGTGCATAAAAATTAAGATAAAGTTATTACAGTATTTTCATGTATTAACACCCTCCCCCCCCCCCCCCCGGAAAAAAAATCAAAATGATATTGATGTGAAAATTCATGAGGGAAAAAATGCGGTGAATTTAAATTCAAAGAAAGGAAAATGTAATTGAATAATAAAAATTTTCACCTTTCAATATTCTATTAATCAACTTACCCCCCCCCCCCCCGGACAAATATGGCAACCCAATTCTCAACTGATTTTAATCCAGTCCTTTGAGGTCTAGTTTCCTCATTAATTTCCTTGAATCGAAATTACACAAATCACTATGTTTTCTGTTCAGATCAGACACGCAATGCTGCCCCGTTAATATTAAGATACACGAAAGGGCAAAACAAATTCCAACCTATTTTGTAACCAGTACGTGGAATAAAATGGTCCATGTACATATATGCTGTTTTTCTATTTTGTAATCTTTAAAACATCGTCCGTGCTTTTGTGTCATCCTTGGTTCATTCATCATTTTTTTCCTGGGCACTGGGGATTGGACAGTAAAAATAGTACTTTATTTCGGTAGCTGGATGTTGGATTTTTTGCAACGGTTTATGTCTTTTCGATATAGCCGGCCGACTGCCTCCAGCTATCACGAATACATTAAGAATTTTATTAAAATGCGGTCATGTGGAAAGCCGGAGACATTATTCGAGCGGACATTATGAAAATTTTAGTCGCAAAGGGGCGACCAGTAAAATTCGTGTGTTTTGAGGAATAGGATTTTGGTTTTATGTGAAGAAGGTGGCGGTTTTAAATGGATGTCACATACCTATACCGATTTTCAATACATTTTCACACTAACATGTTTTCCTTAACTTCAATGAATCTAAGTTGAATCTCTTTTTTTTTTTAAATGATACAATATTATAGGCTTATGTTAAGAATGAAATGATTATGAACTGATCCCCCAAGCTAAGAAATATTTTGATCATTATATTTACAATATTATGAATTGCAGCAACATACATGTCCATTGTATGTTGTGGACATGTGACTTTTCTTAGTTCATTTTTAAACAAATAAAATAACTTTTTATTCTCTGTCTTAGGCAAGTTCATAATTTTCTCATCGAAGGACTTGAGTCCTTTTAATCTTCATTTGCTATATAGGCAAAAAATATCTATCAGTACTGTAACCAGAGGTGACTCACTCTTGCTTCCAATTTTTCTTTCTTCCTGCTAGAGAATGATGACTTCTTGGACGCGTGTTGTTATATTGTAGTGCACATAGGGTGTAATAATGTGGAGAAGTATAATCATATTCCTCAGTCATGTCTCAAACGGACACCACCCCCCCCCCCCGGTTGAAAAGAATAAAATCTTTGATTTATCTTGTGTCATTGTAATGTGTGTCGTCACCAATTGCCCAATTGTCCATAACTTTCACTAATACTGGAATGAAAAAAAAATGTATTTTGAATTCACAAAAAGATACGAAATCAGTATGTCAGTACAAAAGGAAGCAATGACGGCAAAACCGTCCGCTACAAGAAAATAGTTTAACATCACGTGATCAATATTAAGCAGATAGGATGCCCGCCTATAAAAGATCATATTATTTCCATAATCGTAAAACTGGACACAAGAAGCAAGGCATGAGATAGCAAATGCTCTAAAATTCACATGTATAATGGGTTAGAATGGGTACGAAAGACTGTATCGATAAAATTTGATATTTTAAGAGGGAAAAGTTAGATATAGGGTTCGGCGTTGTTAAATTTGTTTTCCGAAATGCGATCCATGCGTTGTATTGATGAAAAAAAAAGGGAAGTTATAAACTACTGACGCTGTTTCACGATTCCAGTTCTGTTTTGCTCGATTTTCTGGTTCCCTCGAGGACCGAGAGTGCCAACCGATTATGGGCAAACTCCGGGAGACGTCTCAGTCGTCAACCCGTGAAAGATTGCTCCCTCTGTCTCGAACCAAAACGGTGGAAAGGGCGGATGAGCCTAATATCCCCGAAAAGCTACGGGCATTTTTGAGAAAGTTTAGATCTAAACAAGATCAGGCGAAAGGGGGACAAATCGGAGGTGTTGTGAAGTGTAGAAATAATAAAAAGCATAACACGGCAGCGAGATCATCAAAAGAGAATTCATATTCAGTCCGGGGTTTTCATGTGTGTGGTCTAACTACACTCGCGGCTCGGGCCGGCGCGGGAGGCTTTAGAGTCTAAACTTGGGCATCAATCAGCAGGCGCAGTATTATGGGGTGGGGATGCTTAAATAGGACGAATGAGAAGCACACAAATGTACAAACATCTTCACAATTATGGGATTAAGAATGTCGCTGCTCGACCAAGCAATCTTCTCCTCGCACCTACTTTCCCCACCATTTTTTTTTCCTGGAGATATATTCTCCCTTCATCTACCTATTCATCTCTCGATTTTGCTCCCTCCTCTTCTTTTTCTCTCTTTTCTCTTTTATCTTGAGATATTCTCTCTTCAGGACTCGATCCTCGGTGTTTGACATATTTAGAGCCCTGAAATTAGGCCAACAGAACCCTTCGCGTCAACACGACGAGACGCGCCGATCTGCGCGCTCTTCTCTCGCCTCGTTTTAAGATAGGTACATAGACTCTTTACCAGTCGTTGCTGTATTCATAGCTTTCTGTACAGTTGATAGAGAAGTAAAAAAATGCAATCAAGCATGTAATTGTTTAGACATTTTTTACCATTTGGGATATTCATAAGAAATGGTATATGTACACTCAACATCTGGATGTTGTTAAGCACAAAAGTATATTTCACGCGCTCCAATTTCGATCAAACTGATATGTAGCTGAATGAAACAGAAAATCCCAAAACATTTACGGAAAAAATTTCATAAAATAACAACTTTAATAACTATGATAACTATTATAGCTTCAGCTTCAGGATTTTGGTATTATACAGTTTCAGACAAAAAGCCCATCTATACAAACACACACACAAAAAATGAAAAATCTTTTCTGATTATAAGATTATTACCTGTATAATCACGATCCCAGGTGGAAATGTTCGAAGTCCAACGGACAAGAATATCGATAGTAGATCTATTGTAATGCATCCCCCTTTTTCATTAGAGCCATACAAGAGTTTGTTATGATAACAGTGCATTTAAAACAATTAGCTATTAAATGATTTATAATTCCGAAAAATTATTGTTTATTTTGGAATGAAACTGAATGAAATCTTTTCCATTACGAATTTGGTGAATCGTGAATAGTATTAATTGATTTTCATTCTCGTCTATGCTGAATGATATCCGCAAAGGAAATGCATTAACCTTGCTTGACACAGATATAATTATGTTAATAGCTTTGGCATGTTTCTTTTGTTCAAATTTCCCGAAAAGGAGTTACATTATGCTTTTTTTCCCATAAGTTCAGAAAATCATTTTGCTATCATGTTGATAAATGACAAACAACATTTTCATATTTTCTATCTTTTCTTAAAGAAGTCATACAGAATTGTAAAATTACTTGAAACCGAGCGACGGTATCTCCATTTTCCTCAGTATTGTTTTACGATTCACTTTTTCGAAAGATGGTTACTATGAAAAAAAAAATTATGGAAGGAGTGCGTCAACCATTAACACCTGTCTGAAATAAGAACAATGAATAACCGTAACATCCTAAATTTATATTTATGAATATGTATTTAATCACGAAGCATCTAAAGACAGTGTCTAAATTATTATGAACGTGTATACCATTGCACTGCATTATGACTATTACGTTAATCCTCCAAAAATATGAGCATTATCAAAAAATTTTGTCATTACTTTACATGACTTTCATTATCAGAAATTCAGGATTATACAAAATTTATTTAATTCTTGTGTTGTAGTTTTCCATAATCGTTCTAATCATCTATAGCTTTGATAGTGACCAGACTTTGAAATTAGAACTTGAACATGTTGAAGTAGAAAACGGCTAACACCAAGTCTAGACCTGTCAGTGGTATTGTGTATCTAGGCCAAAGGGTCTTGTACTAACGAGTGGGGGTTGGAGGGGAATAGGCAACTATTCAAGCCATAACTATATAGGAGAGCGCTCTAATTGGCACCTAAACCAAGGGAGCTATTGGGCCGCCGGAGTCGACTAGATTAATTGTTATCCTATTTTGGCGAAAGGCTGTTCCAGTTTCGCTGATTTTTTTCTTTCAGCTCTGACTTCGACTCCTCCCTCTTCTCTTCTAGCTGTATTTGAGATTTAACTTGTGTTTTATATCAAGAAAAAGGGAAATTGGTTCCCCATGCCACTAAATTTGAAAAAAAAAAATTGTCAAACCTTTACACAACATACTATAGACATTTTACTTTTAAAAAAATCTTTCCATTTTCTTGGTAACAAGGGTGTAATATGAGACAGAATCATGAAACATGTATCTAAAAATTTAGTAAATTGGTAGTTTCTCATCGGGAATTTCCCTTCTTGCTACTTTTTAAAAGGAGTTTCTTATGTAATCTATGCCTCTTTTTTTAAAGTCATAATTATCATGTAATGATTATTTTAGCTTCCCCTCTTAAAAGTAAATGTTTGTGCACCCCTGTTATATGTCGAAAGAAACTAGCAGCGTGAATGATTTTTTTAAAAATGCCACACCATTTCTCTCAAATAGATATTACCATGCATGTACATTGAGTTAAATTGATTTAAACAAAATTATACTCCAGTTTGAAACAAAAAAAAAGTTAACCATAAACGCCATCTGTCCAAGTCATGAACATCTGAAAGAAAGATAAATGGGTTCTTTTAACCAACAGGGAGCGACATGGAAAGATATCGACTAAAATCATGAAGGAAGAATATGTAGAAATCATAGGTTTAAAGAACGTAAAACTTAAAAGAACTTAAAATTAAGAAAGGGGGAAAAATATTAGCACAATTTATCGAGATTCGAAAGCAAAAACGTTGTCGTCGCCGGTCGTTTGTCGTGTCATAAATGTGAATTCCGCCCTCGTTCGGCCTAATGAAAATAGTTTTTCCCTCTATCATATCAGATGAGATTCCTTGTGACATGTTTGCGTGTGCGAGGAACTGTTGACTCCGTTTGCCTCATACTTCAAAATATCCGAACCCTCATAATCTATTTAAGCATAAAGATGTTCTGCTTATTGCCATCAACATAATAAGTTTTATGAACATGGACCTTCATTAGCAATGATAATGAAATATTACAGTTAAAAATCTCTTCTTGATGAAGGTATGCATATTTTCTAGGAGGATGTTGTAAACGAGAGACAGTCCTGTTTACTCCCCTCGAAAATTAAAAAAAGGGGAAAAAAGAAAAAAATATAATGATGTCAGCGGGTACCTTTGAAAATCAAGTCACGTCTTATAGTTTTTACTTCCAAAAGCAGAAAGGGTAGTAAACCCTCCTACTGGAAGAGAGAGAGGGAAGTCACTGAAGGAAGAGAGAGAGGGGGGGGGGGGGGGGGGGAGTTGATGGGGTTAGGGGAGGGGAAGGGAGGAGAGGTGGAAATTAAATGAGTGGGGAGAGGGGAAAGTCACTGGAGAAAGAGAGGGGGGTTGGTGGGGTAAGGGGGAGAGGAGGGGAGGCGTGGTGGAAATTAAATGAGTGAGGAGAGTTGAAAGTCACTGGAGAAAGAGAGGGGGGTTGGTGAGGCAAGGGGGAGAGGAGGGGAGGCGTGGTGGAAATTAAATGGATGGAGAGAGGGGGAAGTCACGGGAGAAAGAAGGGGAAAGGGGAGAGAGTGGGTAAGGGGAGATGAGGGAGTGGGGGAGGGGGCGAGAGACGGGCGAGAGACCGGTGAGTGCAATATATGGATGTAAAAGAGGGATGCCAAAAACACAGATTTCGCTGATTCATGATTACGTATGATTATGACGCAGCGAAATCTGAAAAAAAAATAACTATGATTTGAAATTTTGTGTGACTTGATCACATCGCTCAGTATTCGTAATCAATACTATCGATATACATGAAATCCAATATACCCGTATTGGTGATTACCAACTTGTATTAACATGGAACGACAGTTTTATGAACAACTGCTGATATAACAAGCTTTATTTACTTCAGTTCAAGCTCAATCATTCACCTTTGCGCACTTTGGTTTCTTATTATTTTGTAGGGCATGCATGGAGATTGATATTTAAGGGCGAGTTTCTGATGGCGGGTTATAGAGGGGCGATAATGGTTGCGATCAGACGAAAGCTAGAGGGAGAACTTTTCGATTTGTTTACCTTTCGGCGCCGGGTTGACGGTATCACCTGCATACAGCACTATCCTAGCGTCTAGCTTCATTCAAGGCTGTTGTATTTTGTTACGGAAACGATGACGACGACGATGAGAATCTTCTTATCCCATTCTGTAAAGAAGTTCGAAAAATTTAAAAACGTATCACTGGGTTGGATATAACGTCGGCATACAACATTGTCCCACCGTATAGTTTCATTCAAGGCGTTAGGTCTTAATATAAAAAACCTTTCATTGTGTATAGAGGAAAGAGAAACAAAATTTTCGGATGCAATATCGAGCCTACACGATACTGAAATCTTAGAAATTCACCATGTTAATATAGCTAACCTTAACTAGACAAATATTCCTTTTGAGATAGAAAGAAAAAAAAAGGATGCTGATCAAGACTTTGGTGAAAGGGTGTTTTTTAGCCTTAATAATTAAAGTAAAGTGATAAAGAATAGGAGTAATTTTTACATGTAAAATCATATTCCTTTTAATACCTAAACGACATAGATATGGGAAAGATTTATCATTTTCTTGATTGCTTAGACTAAAAGAAGTTTGAGTAAAAGCGACTGTATATAGCTGATCGGCATGATCGGAGACTAGTGTCGTTCTGTTTCTTCTTTCTCGGCAAAGAGTGAATTTGGGGCGCGAACAAAATGGGTTGTCAGGAAGGATCAAACTTGCTGTCATCGACTTGTCCATTTATGCTTCATTTTTATGTCATGTCATCTCCCAGCTTCTATCTCCTACTCCTGTCTTCAAATTGATCGTCTCCTCATTTTTCTCCTTTTCTTTATCTTTCTTCCCATATTTCCCCTCAATCTTTCTTTGTCTCTTCATGTCTCCTACTCATTATACTCTCGATCTCTATCGCTCCTTTATCTTTCCCACTTATTAATTATCAGAAAATTTAATTTCATGACTTGTGTATTAAGCTCCCTCCTCCCCTTCCCGCCTCTCTCTCTTTCTCTCTTTCTCTCTTTCTGTCTTCCTCTCTCTCTCCTCTTTCTTTCTCTGCATCTTTCTCTGTGTGTCATTTTTCTAACCCCCTCTCTTTCTACCTCCCCTATCTCTACGTATCGCACTTTTCTCATGTTCATCCTCTCTCATTAGCTCAACCTTTCCTTCGTCTTTTCATTCATCTTCCCATTTCCCGCTCTAATTCTCAGTCTCACTCTGTCTCCCTAACTCTCTCTCTTTCTCTCTGTCTCCCTTTCTATAACTTTCCCTTTTCGACATCTTCACCTTTCTTTCTCCATTTCTTCCCTCATCTTCCCTCTCCTGCTCCACCGTCTCCTCCTCTCCCCTCCCTCACTTTCCTCTATTCACTCTCCCCATTCTCCATTGCCTCTTCTCTCGGCTGTCTGTCTGTCCCTGGTCTGTCTGTGTGGTCGGACAATTTCGTCCCGTAATTGCCCAGGTGTGCTTCATCTGAATACCACTTTCCCCTTGATCCCGCCGCCTTACCCCCATACTCCCAACCGCCCGGCCTGGCCCAGCCTGAGCCTTAGGGGGACGTCTTCATGCTGCTCCAGTGATAAAGCAATCCTTTGTGCGCCCCCCGTTCAACTGCTTGAAATCATCTTTTTTTATATAGAAGAAATGAACTGGTGCTTAAAATTTAACATCTTAAGTAAAACTAATTTTGACTACGTTATCAAATGATATTATGCATCAGTAGGTATATTCGATTCTCGATTAACGAAGACCACCCCCTCCAACAAAAAAAAAAAAAAAAAACGTGAAGTAAATTGCTGTGATGTAATAAGATTTTTTGCCATTTTTTCAGTAAAGAGACTCATCATTATTTTTTAGGCCTTAACAGTTCTAAGATTCGCAATATTATTGTATTTATATCTATATTGCTCACTTGAAAGTAGTATTTTGTAACTTATATTGAGGGATTAAAATTTTCGTTACACACCAACTTGACTGAGGTAAATTCTTTTATGATCACTGCTTATCATTAGATCATATACTTAATCATGTTAATGACTGCATTATAATTTGGGTTTTATAGTTCTACCTATGCCAATATAAAAAATAAAGGAGAAAATAAGAGAGAGAGAGAGAGAGAGAGAGAGAGAGAGAGGAGAGAGAGAGAGAGAGAGAGAGAGAGAGAGAGAGAGATAGGAGGGAGAGCTTGCTTTAGACCACTCTTGTATGAATGGTTTTGGAGCTGGAAGGATCTCATGTCAGTGCAATAAACACAAATCATCTTTATGTACGAAATACCTTTGAAACAAACATTAAAAAATATTGAAGATCGTAGAATAAATCAGGAGACCTTGATTTAGAACAGAGTGTGTGGCCATCCGATACACAGTGCTCCAGAAAAAAACCCCAATAAATAGAACATTGTAACTTCCACCCATAAAATAATATTTTACAATATTTCTTTAAAATACATTTCACTAATATATACTTTGTTTTTTGGATAAACCATTTTGTATAACACGTATTTACCATTATGGTTAATGCTAAAACAGAAACAAAGAAAACTAACTGTAGGATTCAATAATCAAAGTAGGCCTATGAACTTAATTTAAGCTCCCAAAAGAATAACACGTTTTTAATCATGTTTAATATCTAGAACAAAATATGCATTAAGTGCAGTGAACACTTATCAAGTATTAATTACTATCACTTTCATAGGAAATAATTGTGTCTTATCTTTAAATGTTTTAAACCACATAAATCTAAACTATTTTCATCTTCACATTCACTGAGTACTCGCAAAACCGAGGAACGTGTATGCAAAACAAAGGTGTACGTCGTACCGACTAGTATAATGAAATAAAGCTATTGCTTACTAGATGTCAAACATACCCCAAGACCCGAATATTTTATGGAAGGAAAATGTCACTTTTGGCTTCTTGTTCGCCGGTAGGATGGCAACGCGGCCTACCGGAAAGGGAAGTAAACGGTGGGTGGGATCAGGTATATGGGAATGTGTGGCTGGTTTATTGGTCGCGAACGACCCTCTTCAAGTTGTGGAGGTCTGTTTTTGTCCACTTAGCCCCCCCCCCCCCAAAAAAAAAAAAAAAAAAAAAAAAGAGAGAAAGAGAACGAAGTGGAAAGGGTGAATAGGCAAGCCTACAGGTGGGACTTATTTTGTTAACTCACACACACACACACACACACACACAAAAGATTTACAGGAAGGAAGGATTGATGTAGTTAACTATTGTAAAATGTTGCCTTCTGTGAAGAATGGGGAGGAGAGAGGTGGGGTTGCAAGGAGAGGTACCACATCGTACAGATTTGGTAAATCTTGGAGAGTGACGAAAAGAAACAAATCTACAGACTACGTCATAAATACACTTTTTTGTGTGTGTTTTGTTTTTTGCATCTTAATGTTGTCATATAAAAATATTTTAGTGCTTGTTTTTTTCTTTAATTCTTGGCCTGAACCTGGAGTTTATTATATCCTATTATTTTCAACGAAAAAACATGTGATTTCTCTTACCCCCCCCCCCCCTTCCCCGCTTTCGTGCCCCGTCTATCATCCCCCGCCATATCTCTCTCTTTCTATCATCTGTGTATTTGCATAATTTGTAAAAAAAAAAAAAAACATTTCATTTTCTCAGAGTAATTTTAATGTGTTTGTTTTAATTCGGTGTAGGGATTTTTTGTCGTGGGGGGGGGGGGGGGGACCATGTTTCTGAAAACTTCTGAACTAAAGCCTAATGATTTTTTAGTGCATGTAAACAACTCTCCCACAAAGACCAATCAATTAGCTTTAAGGACATACTTTTATACAGCCACGAGCACAGCTATTTTCTACCAGGCTAGCCCCGAAACTCAGCCTCACTTATATACTAGCCGAATGAAGGGTTCTATCAAACTTTAATAGTTCGACCATAAACCACCACGATAAAAAATATAAAGGAGGGTTACTTCGATTTATGCGTCATGTCAAATCAAATCCATTTCGAAAGAATGGAATGATATTTATTGGTGAAGGGGTCTATAAGGGAAGGAGTGCTTATAAGAAGAGTATTCGGTTTCTATTTTCACTTTAGCCTGTTGAAGAACAAAGGCTGTAATGCTTTTTGCCAAATGGTAAAGCCTGGAATTACGACATAAGTACGAAAATAAGATTAGGAATACATACTCAGACGGAAAAAAGAGGCTCCATCTCTTTTGGAAGAGGACAAATAAATGAAATACACCATGTTTTCATAATTTGGACACAGACAGATATAATGTATCATTATGTTTCCGAATCTGAACAGTAAAAAGGAAAAGTGAAAAAAACAGTATTAAGTGCTTCTGAATAAATTGATCAGTAAACAAATCAGACAAATTTTGAACAATACTTTCGACGTTAATTTTAGAAATTGTTTTAAATGTCTGTATTAAAAGGTCTAAAATGTTGTCAATACAATAGCAAACTTCTTTGAAAAGTATTTCCCCCAATACTTTCCATTCCAGTTTGATCCCCTCAATCTGTTTGAGATTTATGTGACATTATGCAAAAAAGGGGGGAAAGTTTTTAATGGAAGTTACCTGAACAAAAGAAAAAGATATGGGCCCATTAACATGATTATCTGATTTATGTGATATTGTAGGCCATTTTCTTCAGTTACTTGATCATCGCAAACAATTTTCATTTGATCTAATACAAAGAGCAACTGATTTCAAAGGTGTAGCATGTCCAGTGCATGCATGGTGCTCGAGATCCCAAATGTAGATCTTCACTACATCCCGGCTGTATTGTCTTTAATCCCAAGCATTTAGGATAAGAGTAGTCCTTGGTGTGGACAGGGTGTGAAGTCTCCTGTCATCTTGTGTCATCCATATTAGCTGATCGCTCTCTCTTTTATCAAGGCAAACATTTCTTTTCTTTGACGTAACTGAATAAACTTGAGGTAATCATATCTTGCGCCAAATGGGCAAATGGTTTGTGTGGACAGGTCGAGTGATAGGGATGGAATGACGTCTGTTAATGATAGTCAATGAGGCGAGGAGGGGCGAGCAGGGGTCGGAAGGGGGGGGTCTGATAGAGATCATGAATAGTCTTCAATAAGCTATCAATACGCCCTTAGAAGGAATAAAATAATAAAAATGAATCTAGAGTAATCTTGAATTATATAGAGATTGACGATTTCTGACGTCACCAACCCAGACATGAATAATCAAATAATATATTTGCATATTCAAAAGGAGGGAGAAGATTTGTAAGATATGATGTCCTAATTCAGCACTTGGCCATTGGTTGGGGCTTTCAAATCATTATTTACAAGTAAAGTAGAGCATTATTGTAAATGTAAAAAAAAAATATTTTGTTCGATAAAAAGCTGAAAGAAAATATGAAATTACTGGATAATCATTCACTAGATGTCACAGCTGTACTGCCATCGTCACCATTGAAAATGACCAGCAAATAGGAAGTACATACATACGTCTGACCAATATGAACAAAGAGCAGCTTGTTGCAAATGCACTTGTAAGTCTGGTTACAATACTAGCTCTAGAAAGGATTTAACAAAATGTAAAGGACATATACTTGGGCCCACCCAGATGTTTATAAACAGATTGTTACGCTTGTCAGAGCACCGATTTATCACGATTGCCCAATCAAGATGTCGTGACCAATAGTCATGTGACTAACCCATAATCCTTAGCACATACTTATGGTCGCTGTCGTCATTCTGCCAATCACGCATAATTCCTAGTTTCTCGCCCCCTCCTCCTTCCTTTTTTTTTCGGCGAGCCTCAAATTTGATTTTATTTTGTAATTTTTGTTCTGAAATGAAATTAATTTTAATCTGAGAACATCTACAGGTGATCTAGACAATGAGGTTACCCCCCCCCCCAAAAAAAAAAAAAAACCAAACATTGATATCATTCGTTTCCACGTTGTTGTGAGCCTCTTGAGTGCTTATGTCAATGAAATATCAAAAAGAAATATCAGTTAGAAAAAAAGGAGGAATTTATTATTAAAATTGTCCGAATAGCATTTCAGGTACAAAAAATATCACATATCAAATAACATGGAACCCCCTCCTCCTCAATTTGAAAATATCCGGACGAGAAACTAGGAATCACTTTTAATTGGCCCAATCTCTTGACAAAGTTGACAAAAGAGGAGCGGTAGATAACGTAGCTTTAAAATAGCGAACTAACATGATTAAAGTAACTTCCAGTGGATTTCTCCCGTAGTAATATGCATAATTTGAGAAGCGATTTCAAATGTATTTCAAAAAAAGGCATGTCTCTCATGATCAGTTTATCCTAGTGTAATTAATTTGATTGCCTAAAATTGCAATATTTAAAGAGGATTATGCAAAAATTACATCCTTCTCTCATTTGGTTGATCAACTTTGAATTACATTAACAAACAAACAAAAAAACGACAAAAGAAAATAACTATCGTTTACGTTATGTGTGTTGTATCTTGTTGTTTGTTTGTTTGTTTGTTTTTTGATAGTATGTATTTATCCACATTACCTCTTTGATAATTGAATCGTTCGTTCGAAGTTATTATAGATACTTTAAATTATTCTAGTAAGAACAAAACACACAAAAAAATTACCGAAAGCCTAAATACCTTTAGGCCTTCACTTTTTAAAAATTTCACGTAAATTCAATATCATGTATCAGTATATCATCCTCCCTATATGGAGGTCCCTATAAAGACAATACTCTGTAGAAGAAATTTTGATTAGATACAACAATGGATGCACATTTGGATCTGTGGTGTTTGAAAAGGGATTACGGTAGGTGGAAGATGAGAGAGTACCGGGGTGTACAAGTACACCTACCCCCCCCCCCCCTGACACC
The DNA here is from genome assembly GCA_029962745.1 of Echinometra lucunter. Lineage (NCBI taxonomy): Eukaryota > Metazoa > Echinodermata > Echinoidea > Camarodonta > Echinometridae > Echinometra > Echinometra lucunter. Next base: position 7,505,620 of record CM057158.1, read on the forward strand.
ATAGGCTAGCTTAATGTCTACATCATACAAAACACGAGAGGGAGAGCGGAAGGCGATAATAAAACCTGATGGGGGGGGGGGGGAGTAGGATCACACACATCTATCCGACTCCCCACCCTAACATCGTAAGAATATTACTCGTTCATCAGTATTTACCTTAGGCTAAACCTTGGAGGAGAGCGTAAAGTGATAATAATTACAGACTAAAGAAGGAGTGGGGGAGGGTATTAGTACCATTAGTAAATATAGTCCGCAGATGCGCTACCCGTCTAAGAATCTTGTTGGGCTCATGTAGTAAGCATATACTCGTTCGTCAATGTTTACCTCAGACAAACTAGAGAGGGATAGCGGAAGGTGATGATACAGGCTAAGAGATGGGCAAAGGAAAAGATGACGAGGAAAAGAAAACAGAGTTACGGAACGAGGAGTCTGATGCACAGACAAGGAATAACAACACTCACTCTCATCGTGTAGGGAAGATGCACCGGTCAACATCATCACGGTGATACTTGTTTAATCATCTTAATAGCCTGTCTCAAAGCCGAGTGGATTTTTCTGCTCTAGATAAAACCTTGTACTGAAACATGAGTTTCAAGGTTACTTGATAAGCCTTTACTTCAGTAAAGACTAATCCAGTTATCTTGTCATTTTTTCACCTGTTTCAGTCATATAACGATTAACTATTGATACTTTTTGTACTGAATGACTTTATACATAATTGCCATAACAATAATGCTATCTCAATCTAAAGATATGTTTTCGAACTTGAGCCTTAAAATATCTTAAGAGTTGGGCATTAAAGTCAGCAATATGATTACACCTAAAATTATAAATGGTGTGCCTTTCTAATATTTGAACTTATTTAATTTGAGATTATTTTCATAGTCGGAAAACTGGATGATTGTTAGGAGTGCAATGCAGAATTTTCATTGCATCTTTTATGCAAATGTATTTCAGAGAGATTACTGATATTATTAGATGCTGCCTTTGGGAGAGTACGAACCCTAATTCTGAGTGTGGATGATATTACCAGAAAAATTGAATTGTTGAAAACTGAATATTTTTTGGATATCACGGGACCTATAAAACAAATCCACAACATTTAAAATCTGAAATGATCATCATAAATGTGTTGGCATACCTCTAATGCCATCGTGTACATTTCAGTTATGATTTAAGCGTGAGCTCAATAAATATTGAGCACTCATATCTTGTTTAATCAAGAAATCTATTTCCATTCAGTATTTTTGTAGTATCGCGCTTGTCTAGGGTTTCTTTCATCAATTTCTTGATGACGCTCATTTCCAGTCATACTCAAACAGTTCCTCTCGAATTGTGGATATCTTATTTCTCCAGCTATACGATTTTGGTGTATTTTTCCCTGATATGTTAAGAAAGCTAAGAAATTTGAACATGCAAAGAAAAACGAAAATTAATTGTTATACCTGAAGATAAAATTTGAGAGAATTGACAACCCACATGACCTCAGGAATATGGGATCTCCTTTCCCGTTTGACACTTACATTCTTTAGCCTAATTGTCTCTCCTTCAAACGAAAATGATAATATAAAATCCTTCTCTATATTCTTTTGTGTGTTTCTTAGTTTAAAGCCAATCCCTGACAGGACTACATAATTTCTTATCTTAAAATGCCAAAAGGGGGTGGGTATTCAGTGATATAATCAAAGACGACCAGTGGTTTCTTCTGTCTATATAGTGTTCAAAAGATGGTGTTGGGTCTTTATGGAAGGTTAGTGACCTTTGGTCAAATTCTGGTAGGGGCTCAAAGAACTTTCAGGGAGCCCTTCCCTCCCTGCATGCTTGCGGCAGCACGCAGCCCCTCTCTTTGTTCTATAAATGACCGGTCGTGTTCACACCACCCATTGTTTTATCCGTGGAGGTCAATGACCGATGCATTTACACCTGAGCAGCCAGAGCTCAGAGCGAGCCACCCACCTCTTTCCCGAAGATACGGGGCGTGACAGGGAGCTCATGACAAGATCAAAGCAAATCTCCCTCTCACCAACCTTTACCAAGGTGTGAGCGCGTCAAAAGGAAAACAGGTTCTGATCCTCCCCAATAATACAACGCCATCTGGCAGCGTTCGAACGACGAGTCGAGAAAGAGAAGGAAAAACAAAAAGGAACGACGGCAATCATTTAGGAATTGTAAACAACAGGTATTGTAGGAGGTATCAAAACCACTCGGCGCAGATATTTAGCTAAATCTTATCATCCCCTCCTCCCCCACCTCCTTGAAAATGAATTGAATTTTCAGTTTCCTCGCCGGGCGCGCCCGCTTGGTCCCAGTCGCAATCATGTCAGTAGTGCCTGTGGCGAGTTTCAGGGATTTAGGGATAATCAGTTTAGATGATGACTATTTCCATCGAAGAGATAGCTCCACATTCAATCGGAATGACATACTTGGTTTTCCTTTGTTTTTTTTTTTTTTTACCCCATCAAACTATTGTGGATTATTAAGTTGATGAAAAAGAGAGCCCCCCCCCCCCTGCACACTCACCAGGCTGCCTCGGAAGTTCTATCAGTATCACAAGAAAACAAACACACATTTAAACTATCATTTGAATTTCATTCTGTTATCTATATATCTTTATTATTTTGTAAATAACCAACGAATTAAAACTTGAAATTAAGGTATTGCATTATTGTGATATATTAAAGTAAAAGGCTAACATTGTGAGAATTTTTTTAAAATCTCACTTTGCTACTTGACAATGGTATAAACACAAGAGTTATAGTTTAAAAATACCAGTCTGAAAGTTTCAAAGTATAATGTCGAGGAAAGTATTTTCAAATATTAAAAATGTAAACCAATGTTTGAAGAAAATATAGTGGTCGGTTGCACAGACTGGACATGAGGAGCGTGCATGTGCACAGAGTTCACCTGAACAGTGTATGTGTATGCATATCATGTATAGTACGGTGGTGTGTGTGTGTGTGGGTGTGTGTGCGTGCATATCACGTATAGTACAGGGAGAGAGGTGAAGCCAACGGGGTTTTTTTTTTTTAATTGGTTGAAAATGCTCCTCTAGCTATTTGTCTCATGAGACCAACACTGATAAAACCGGCGTTTGCGTCTTATTAACAGTTTTTCATTTCAAATTATGGTTGGTTTCAGGGTTTCTGAGTACAAATAAAAGTACTCATACATGTTTCATCTCAGTTTGAGAATTTTTTAAATCAGCTGCTCACAAAGTTAGCCAATGCCTTTAACCAACAGTTTTGTTTTATATCCACTCATCAATTCGTCTCATTACTTTAACCTCAGTGACATATTAACGGTATAAGGAAAATACAATTGTAGCTTCATTTCATACCGATTATATCTATCTAGTCTGCCTGATATATATATATATATATATTTCATATTTCCAAAGACCAAAGTGACGTGGGCCCACGTAATACGTAAGCTGAAGAAAGACCTCAAAATACCTTGGACATATTCGACTCCTGGAAATTGGTTTTGCCGTGTACAGACTGGTACAGCGGTCTGTCGTGGGTAAAGACAATGACAGGGCATTACCAACCTAAGGCTTGGCCGGGGGGGGGGGGGAATCTGTCAATCTGGGTGGATTAATGCATCAAGGTCATCGATCAGGAAGGTGGTGTGGAAGGGTGCATCATAATTTCTTTTGATAGTCTCTTTCCCCCCTCTCCACTTAATATTGTATCCTTCCTTTCTCTCCTTTCTTTGCAACTCGATTTCGGGGCATGTCCCAGTGCCCTTCCCCCACCCCCGCTACTCCACTGGACTGGTACGTACTATCGTACGGGTTCACGGAAAAATGATTCGAGGAATATTCCCAAACGGTGTAAAATCTGAAACCTTACACCTCTAACGGATACAAGAGATTTTTTGAAGACGACACATCCGTTATTTATTTTCATAAAGGCAATTACTGTGCCATTATGCTCAATCCTTTTCCGGAAAATAATGTAGCAAAGTGGCAGTAAACTTAGTATTGTTCGATCACAAATGTATCTGGACTTGAAACATGAGGCCTACCATATGATTAACATGCAGGCTTGGGGGGGGGGCAGACAAGCCTGTTTCATGACAAGACCCATGATGATAATGTGCACATGCTCCTCGGAGCGTCTTGCCGGTACAGCTCATAAATCAAAAGATTTTGATAGACCCCCCCCCCCCCCACACCAAAAAAAGTACACACTACTCTAACGAGGTAGTAAGGCAATGCAGCACGAGGACAGGGTCGGTTGACCACATTACCATAGACATGGGATCCATTCTTATCGTCATTATAATACCGGGCTGCAATGTCAGGTGATCATAAGAGTACTTTCCATGCCTTTTAAATCTAACTTTTCTATCTTGCTTTGTATGTATTTCATTTCGGATGATCCCTTTCATTGCCGATCAGTCGTTTTTTATTAAATTTCTCGTTATACATAACCACAAGTCCATCATCCTTTAACACAGGAGCCGCGGAGCGTTTTTTAAAGTGGGGGGGGGGGGGGGGGCTGCCCATGCGAACAAGCATAATCATTGCCGCATTATTGTATACTGGCCAACGTGTCTACTAAAAAAGGAGGGGGGCTGAAGCCCCCCCCCCCCCCCCCCTCGGCCCTGTTACACAATCTGGCTCAGTTATGATAACTTAAAGGCATTGGTTAACATTGTTATGATTTTAAAGAAATCTTGTTTTGTTACTTGAAAATGGGATAAACACAAGGGTTATAGTGTAAAAATACCAGTCTGAAAGTTTCAAAGTATAATATCCACAGGAAGTATTTTTAAATATCAAAAATGTGAACCAATGTTTGAAAAATATACGATGGTCGGTTGCACAGAATAGACATAAGGAGTGCGCATGCGCATATTACTCACCTTACCGTACTGTGTGTATTGGCGTATCACGCGGCGGGAGGCACATAACGGCATTTTCAAATTCAAGCAAAGTGGTCCTCTTAGTGATTGTCTCGTGAGACGAAGGATAATAAAATCGCCGTTTGCGTCTAACTTACACTTTTTCATTCCAAATTATGGTTGGTTTCAGGTTTTTGAGTACAAATACAAGTACTCATACACATGTTTTATCTTAGTTTGAGAATTTTTTAAATCAGCTACTCACAAAGTTAGCCATTGCCTTTAACATAGTATTTTTAAAAATAGAATTTAGATGAAACCGAATTGAACTGCATTAATTTTTGTCATCTTTCACTGTAACGAAATTTGTCCTTCATTTCGAGGTAGACACAGTAGATAGCAATAAAGTTATTCATAACCCTTGGAAAATTTAAAGGCGTCAATCTCCTTGTTTAGTTGGTGGGAGTGTCCCTTTAAACTCGTCGTAGCCTGCTTGCAAACGATGACATGATGACATCGCACGATTGTAAAAACAAAGAGTGCGATAAAACACAAACTCCTTGAATATGTGTGATAACAGGGACCAGATAAGTGTGGCGAGTCACGCGAACCGGGATTAATTCGCCGAATATTCGACCACCGAAGAAGAGCCGCCCAGTAAATTTTTAAGTGGCGTATCCAGGCATAGGGCGGACGCCCCCATCCTATTGAAACCATCAAAATCCTTTATTATTCTTCAATGTGTATTACATATGACCCAAATAAATGTGGGGAGTCGCGTGATCCACAGAAGAAGAGTCGTCCACGAACCTGGTCAGAGGCGTACCCATCAAGGGCAAAGCCGGCAGACGCCCCACTCGTTTGGAGGCCAGGGGAAATTTTTGTTGTTGTTGTTGTTGTCTTTTTTTTTCTTCTTCTTTTTTTTCTTTAAAGTGAGACACATCAAGCAGCGATGCCTCATATTTTACTGAAAATTGCATAAATATTCGTGGTTGCAGCATGCTCATAATCTATAGCGCTGGTGTGCCTTTCGAAAAGTTCGGAAACTCAGGTCTTTTGCCCCCCCCCCCCCCCCCTTCGCACTTCTTGTTCATAAATCAGTCAAAATCAAATTTCATTTTAAAAAATTAAATCAGACAATTTTCAATCAAAGGACTTATCAGGACTTTTTTTTTCTTATATAGTGCCTCTGAAATTACAGCGTTAGGCCAAGCATGGGCCAAGAAAGATTGATTCCTAGTTTCTCGTCCAGATATTTTCAAATTGAGGAGGAGGGGTTCCAAGATATTTGATATTTGATATCTTCTTGTCCATGAAATGCTAATCGGACAATTCTAACAAATTTTCTCCTTTTTTTTTTCTTTTTGATATCTATTTGTGATATTTCATGGATACAAGCATTTTAGAGGCTCAAAACAATGTAAAAATGAATGGTATTATTTTTTTTTGGTAACCTCATTGTCTAGATGTACTCAGCTTAAAATCTATTTCATTTCAGAACACAAAAATAACAAAATAACAAAAATTTTGAGCCCTTCCCCCCCCCCCAAAAAAAAAAGGAAGGAGGAGGGGACGAGAAACTAGGAATTATTTTTTGATTTGGCCTTAGCTTACAGTTGGTCTAATATATTGACCCAGCAGCGAGTGGATGTACACAGGATGTAAACAACTTATTTGACACGCCTTCATCCGAATTACGTAATGAGGTATGAATGAACCGTCTTGTTGGGAGTCGACTTCAAACCGCACGTGGGAGTGATAGGTGTGTTCGAGCTTTTGGTATAAACTATTCTGTAATGCGACAGGAAGTTATTAAAGGCCACCTGGTATAATTTTCACTTCGGGAACGTCCCTTTGCTTTTGCGAAATTCTGAGAAAGTAGCAAGTACCAACTGAAACATGCCTTTTGCTTTTTGGAAACAGACTGAATTAAAATTTCCATGTGATGTGAATTTCCGAATATTTGAAATACTTGAATCTATGAAATATAATCATTAAAGCTTACATTATCTGTCTTGTGTATCAGTTGCTATTCTTATCTTCTCTTTTCGAAACTATGAAGGATTTAAGACATCGAAGCTCCTCGCTACTATTTAGCAAAGAGGTTTAAAAAAAAAAAAAAACACCCTTCACAGGCCCACCCGTAAGTTTCCGTGTGGTGTGAAACCCGAGCCCACGACTAAACACGAGGCGGAAGCCAGAGGTGTGAACATCGGCACACGGGGAGCGGAAGAATCTTGCCTCACCGTTCGGCTGAACGATGAGTGAAGATATATTTAATTTCATTTCATCTCTTGAAATCTTTCTCCTGATGATGACGAAGCCGGCAAAATTTATGCAGTTCACGAGCAGAGAGGGGGCAGAAGAGAGAGGGAGAGAGAGAGAGAGGGGGGGGGGGGGGAATGGCGTAATGGCGGGTGCTAGGCCAGTCCAAAGGGTAAAATGATTTTTTTTTAAACACATGGGAAAAGGGAGAAAATGAGAACAGAAAAGGGAGAAGGGGAAAAGGAAAGAAGAAAGTAGCATCCCTTCCTTAGGTTGCCTTGTCACATTTCCTTCGCCGATAAAGACCGGTGACCCCTCCTAAAAAGATGACGTGCCCCTTCACTGGATTGATGAATGCTACACCACAAAAACTAAAAGAGGGGAAGTGTCAGAAATATGGAAGGCGTAAAGGAAGAGGGAAAGAGAGAAAGAGAGAAAGAGAGACAGAGAGAAGAGAGAGAGAGAGAGAGAGAGAGAGAAGGAAGGGGGTGAGAAAAGGGAGGGGGAGAAGAAAATTCGTCACTGTTCGTCCATATTCAGCGATGGTATGTTGTATTTCAATGTTCTGCTGCATGACTCCCTAGTAACTTGTGTTGACAAGAATGTAAATGTACGAATAAGATGAGCAATGTTGCGCTCATGAAATGACAAAAACGATTTCAAAAAGATATGTATGACCAGACATTTTAATTTCACCCATAATGGGGAAATTACGAGAAGGGTTCCTGAAGTTACTTTGAATCCTGTATACTGAATCTGGGTACATCGAGCCTTGTTCATAGGAGTGATAAGTCCATAATTATATGATTCGACCGACACTGTGCGCGACGTGGTGATATCATATCAAATATCGTATTCTTTTTGTGTGTTGAATGTTGGTTGGGAAAAAGGACATCTGCCTGCTTTTAGCGTATTTGAAAAAAAAAGATTTTGAAGAAATCATGAACTTTTCTTTAAAGTGCTTCAAACAGTAAAATGCAGCTGATCAATATATTCAGTCAAGTACTTTTAATTTACAGAACCTTAGATTTTTTTTCTATATTTCATCTTACATGTATAACTTCTGTATTTTTTTCCAGATAATGGATATTTATTTTCAAAAGAATTGTTGAATTATTTAATAAGGGGTTAATGTCCTTAATTACTGTCTATTACATTTTAGAAATACAGGAACTTTCCCTTCTTTAGCAAAACTGTTTAGAAATGCTACTAGCATGTTATTTGAATTGATTGAATTGATGGGGAGGGGGGGGGGAGTATAATCCGCCTTTGTCTTCTTATTTTCATTCGGTCACAGTTTAGCTAGATGACACCTTAAAACTTTGAATAGTGATTTCAAAATACACAGTTTGATCATTTATCTTTTCTGCAAGATGACAAAGAAGACATTTGCTGTTTTGGGTGGACTGACACCACTCCAAACTCCACTTCAGTGATTTTGAGGTCATGTGATGAACACCCATTGATTGACAAGTCTTCGAAATCATTAGTGGGAGTTACCTAAAACCCAAATGAAGTTACTTATCAAGCAAATTTTCTCCTTGAATTTCTTTTCGTAACTGTAGGTGCGGACTTTCTTCAACTGTCTCTCATTTCGCTTAGTATGTTTACATCTTCTTAAGCCAACGTACGGTTTTCGACTTGGTGAAATTCATTTCATAGATCCATGGACGGATGTTCGTATTGTAAACGATAAGGTATCTCTTTACCTTGCTCGTGCAATTGTGTAGATCTTTCAGGGGCTGCGTTTACATACATGTTGTCTTTATGTTTGTAGGAACACACTGTTGTACGAATTGATCATGTTGATGGCCAATTGCTATGCACAGAAACATGAAACGTCACGTCATTATTTTTTTTCTAACTTTATTTCAAATTAAGTGTTAGGCCTTGAGATGATCTAGTAGTCCTGCAGCGCCAGGAGTGTCAATTCTGACAAACATGAGTGCTGTTATTATAATTATTAGTCACTTATAAAAGAGAAAAATTATTAGAAAAAAAAATGTATTCCAAACAGCAGCATATCGTCATATCGTCCTGGTGGCTCTCCTAGATGATTTCTTTGGCAAAATTATGTAGCCATTACTCTAGTGAATGCCGAAACGCCAAGTTGTTTTTAAAACAGTAGTATTATCACATTACATTCCTTATCCCTGAAATCCATCGATGAAAGGCGTTATTTCATTCCTATAAGATTTGATGTAGATGTAGCTTAAATCCTAAATAGAAACGATGATATTTTGCTGTGTAAACGCGCTTGAAACTGCAGGCCGTCCGTGCACCAAGCCGGAGCGCTGCTTGGATTACGAGCGTCACGAACTGGTGCGGAGATTGTACGGAATTGGGGGATTTGAAGCGAGATAGTATACGGTTGCAATATGATAAAGATGAAATCCCTCACAGCTTCTGGTGAAAGAATAGGAAATACCATCAGCTTTCATTTTCTTACAACTTTATGACATAATTTTTTTGGGGGAAGTGATCAGTTTTGATGTTGGAGTGAGGACGTTGTTGACAGGAGTGAGATGGTTGGTAAGCATGGTGACGGAGGATGATGAATGGGATGACGATGCTGAAGATGAGGATGATGGTACCATTGACGATTACGACAATAGGTACAATATGAGCTGATAACTTTGTGAATTTCGGTTGAAATTATGAAATGTCTCGAACTGGTCAAGACAGTTACATTACTGGTATACAGTGTCCATCCTTGCCTTCTTTTCGACGGGGGCACAATCTGAACATGGGAAATCACGGCGGCCTATCACCGTATGGCAGCACAGGACCATTCAAAAATTTATCTTTATAATATTCAACCAAAAGGGCATGATGCACAACTAGGCCCTATAAGCTGAACTGAAAGCTTCTAAAGATGAACATATTCATTGAAAAAAATAAAGTGTAGTTTATGAAGCCTTTAAATGCATGCTGCTGTGGCCTAAAAGTTAGAATTTAGTGCCCTGATTGATTATGTACGGTTCCCATGAGATGGAGTTATCAAAATAGTTATCAAATCGATTCGACCACTCCTTGACATTAAGAGTACTTTGCGTAGTTCCCATTTTCTGTTAAGAAAAATCTTTCCACATACTCCAACAGACTCTTCGGGCTCACTTTAGTTAGATGTGAAAAAAACTTGAGGTCCTTTGCCTTCTTGCTGCATGTACTCTGTCTCGAATTGACGGTAGAATCTCAGCCGATACGGTCCATTAGTGGTGTTCTACAGCAACAAGAAACAGATCCCACTGTCTGCAGAAACTTCTGTGTTAATTTACGCCTTGCCGCAACCTCTTCCGCGTCAACGTGCACAAACCATGACGACAAGGTAATTCAAGGCAGCCAACAGAATACAGGAGTTGTCTTACACTTGATGTTCTTCTACTTATCTCTTTTCCTCTTCTCTTAAACTCATTATCAATTCTACTCTCCATCAAGCAAAATAATCTGCTTTCAACTGATTTCTAAATGCGCCATAAGTAGTTCTACTGATACAGCAAGCTAAGCGCTCGAAACACTTTCGTCGGAGACGGTTTGTTCACTTGGAGTACGTAGAGTGGACTCGAGTGGACGACGCGCGAAGCTAAAGCACGCGGATTGACAGGGGCGAAAAATCAAGGGGGTAATGTCGTCTGCCGAAACGAGGCCCATTTCTCTCTCAATCAGGGTTAACGCTTCTCTCTTGTACTTCGAGTTGTAAAAGTCATTGGACAGCTCCATCTCCTCAATTACGTTAATGTTATTCAAATGTTTATCTTATAATTTAATTCCACACGCTGAGTGTTTGGGCAACTAATGCAAAGAACTGCTCTTAGGAAGATGTGTACCTGGGATTTCTGAGTTGCAATAATGAGCTGCCGGCCAACGTCTTTTCTCTTACACCGCGTGTCCCAATGTGGACTTTCCTCAGCTCAGACTGAAAATGGATGTTAGGCCTCAAGGACTTGCCTCATGAACGTCATAAGCATCATTGCGTCATTATAAAAATGATACTAAAAATCCTCGAATAATAAATTATTTGACTGTCTATTTAACCAATCATTTGAATTACCGAATATCTAAACAATGATAGAAAGTATTTCCAATAAAAAGGATATATTGTCGAGAGCTCTTGTTATCCTCCTGTATATGAATGATCATGATTTTGTGGGTTTTTTTTTCAAAGTGATAATAATGGGTTCAGTAGAACTCAGTAGCTGAATCACTCTAATCAATCACTTTAGACAGACTGTGTTTTCAACTCCTTCAATAAGGATATCATAATTGGGATTTTAACAACTGCGTCTTATCAAATACTTACTTGGTCAGTTCATCATGATTTATTTATTCAGTATATCTTCTGAACTAGGAAAGGAGGTTATTTCATCAATTTAAATATCTAAATGAAATGACCTACATTTTTTCCAAATTGCTTAGCAGGATCTTGTAGCTGCCACTAAAAGCCATCAATCAAACCAAAGTGGCATGGTATCCCATCTATTGCAAGTGTGAACGCTTGGTCATTTTGTCACATCAAGTCATTTTTAGCACTCTATCTTCATTAGAGCCAGCTCCCCTCCTGGCAAAGATCCCGCGCGCGCTCGCCACGTGCTGTGACGCCGCGCGTTTGTTCCAAACGTCGAAATGGCGGCCATTTTGAAAGATTGATGACGACATGGATGATGATTAATGGGTCGGTCTGACGTAGTCCCGAAGCCCAGACACCTAGAGCCATCACTTCGTTAATCATCATCCCGTCTAAAAAAAAGTGTAGAATAGAAATATGACAAGAAATGATGATGATGATGATAATCATGATAATGATGATGATGATGATGAACTAGAAGAAGATTTGGTGATGATACCGATGATGATGGCGATTAAGATTTTAAGACGAAAATATTCAGAATTAGATGCCGCACGTTGTTTGAGGCAAACCTAACCTGTAACAAACATGAATTCTCAAAGATTTTTCTTTCGTGGTGAATCATTGGAGTCAGCAGAGCATTTTTCACATGTATTTTTCATAATGGAACTGTCATGACTGTGATGCAAAGAACAGTGATATCAACCATGTCTACAGAGCAGTTGGATTTTGTTGGGTTTTTTTTTTTGGGGGGGGGTTGGTTATTGTATAGCAGAACATGTCTGCATTACTATATCGGGCGCTAATAAAGAAAATACAAGTAAATCTCATCCGTAAATTTGAATTAAGTCATCAGAATTTTGATTCTGTGAGCAATGAAGGATAAAAACGATTTGACAGTCTTCAAATATTACCGTAGATGGCGTCATCTGTTCCCCTAGCATCCATACTGCCAAGAACTAAGTTTGTCTCGCGCCCATTCAATTCCTACTAATTGTGACGTCTGCTCTTGTTGGTGAACTTGATTTAGGTCTTTCACCCTTTGACTCCAAACCCCTTCTAGAATACCACTACCTTCCTATACTGTACGTGAAGAACATCAAAATGCTTCATGAAATGGGGTTTTCATACATACATGCATATACTTCGTGGGTTTATTGTGGCCAATTGTGACTTTGGGATTAGTTTACTTGAATTAATTTGTGGTTGATTTTGAAATTTTCAAAGTGATGCTGAATTTTCCTTCATATATAAGATTGTTCAAACGTAAGGCCGGCTGATTTAAAATTTAAAAAAAATCTTTTAAAAGTAATGAGGGGCTACAAGTGAGGTTTTAAGGACGTCCACTTGCACATGACACATCTTTGCCCATCCTCATACTGTGATGGGGCCGTGTGTTTCTTTCACAACCAAACACTTTAAAGGAGGGTTATGGGGGCGGGGTCGTGGCCCCCTTAACCCCTTTTGTAGCTCGTGCTACACCTCCCCCAAACCCAGTGGAAATATTTTGTAATGTGATTTATGAATGGTAGTCATCAGCGCAGCGGCACGTCTCTCCCCCGTGATAACCCCTGACAAATTGGGGGACAATTTAACGGTCCTGGAGCACATCGGCGGACAGGTGCACTCGCCGCAGGAGTGGACTCAAATGGGACGTCACATTCAATACTCTCTCCCCAGAGCTCCGGACGTGCTAGGCGTTCGACGAGGCCCCTCACCCATTCCACCTCTCAGTTAGCGAAAATGGATTTTTCGTCAAGAAGAACATACATAAAGCAAGTGAATTTTATACATTTAAGTAACTGTGCAAGATGATCACAAATTCAGTTATAGAATCAATGTGATTATGTGCCTTCCTTCAGTACAATGTTCGCCTCCATGTAGGCTTTGTATAACACAATTTGAAAATCATTTTCTCATATTATTTTGCTGATAAAGTAAGCATCATGAAATATACAGAGACCAAAGATACATTTTTAGATTCCACCTGTTGACTTATTCATACACGTCAGATCAAAGCAAAACATGTTTGCCAACCGCTGCAGACTTATAGGCCTAGAATTACGGAGATATCGTGATGATTTTTGCAACTTAGTACAAGGAATTTAGCCAAGCGCCTGTTGTGAGAAGCCTAGACATGATCATAGGCTGTCAATGTTCGCTGGTACACCGCTATGCGCCGAATGAGCCGAACGCTGTGGCCTGATGCGTACACTGCGGGGCGGCAAATCGGCGAAAAATGGCCGACGTATTTTTTCATCCGTTGCACAGGTTGAGAGTGTTTGAAGTGGAAACGTCATTGTACACGGAAGATTCTGCAAAATAAAACTAGCAATGGCGTTTTATGTTGTCCTGTAAAAAACTTCTGCTCACAGAATTACAATATATTTTGAATCCGTGATAGAAAGAATAGGTTTATAAGCTCAATTATATCGGGGGGGGGGGGCACTTTGAATTTTTCGGTAACGGTGGCCGGATATAGTCCGTGAATGAAGGCAGTTTTTTGTCTAAAATGTCTCTCATCGCATTATGATTCTCAAAACAAAATTGATGTCAACTCGTTTTTGAAAGGTCTGATATCAAATTAAACCCTGCACAAAATGAAATGACATTTCAGTGATATCAATGAAAAGTCTGTTCCTAGCACCATGGCAAGCTGTCCTTTGATAAGCCAACTGCACCTTGTCATGAGGAGTAAGGGATGGGTAACTACATGCTCAACACGGATAATCACAATCGCAGATGTTCTCACCATGACGACGAGGACAAGCTTCACATCGCCTGCATCAGTCACGTGACTGTAACGACTTGCCAGAGAGACGTCATGACTGTATAATGTTCACTGATTGTTTCTTGTGAATGGCATAGTCACCTGGATTTTTAAATTGATTTTTTATTTTATTTAACGACTTTGGAAGTCAGCTGTAATTATTCCCGACTATAAACACTCTGTCACTTCAGTCGATTCACTGCAATAGGCAACCATCTGATCCTTTCACATTCCTGCCATGAAAAATGATAGAATTCAGCTGCATATCAGATTTTCAATTACTTTGCATTTATTTTCCCCTGCATTTCATATCAGTAATTCACTTTCTTTCCGCAGAGTATGTGACATGCCAAATTTATGACACGTTTGCTAAGGAATTATGAATTTGAAATTACATTCGATTTCTGAGTGAAAATACAATGTTGCCGGATCGGAATGACATTAATAAGGCGCAAATAGTGCCAAGCAAAATCTTCGGCTGAACATGCTCATTCAAGTATTCTACTTTTGTTTTGAAGATTATTCTTGAATGTTTAATCAATTAATTAATAAAAGCATTTGTGCATGTGCTACCACTCTTTGTAACGACATAATAGTCCAACACCAACTCTGCTAACATTCCTAAACTTCAAGCAATTCCATAGTTATCGGGTTATCTCGTGAGCATATTCGTCCAACTATTGATCTCAGAGCAATGCGTTATCATATTTCTCGTGTTCTTTCAATCAATATAGTATTTGGGAATGGATTTGTAACAGGCCGTTGTTTTCATGGAAGAAGACTGGAAATCCAGCCGTTTAACTCATCATCTGTATGGTCTACGGAACAGGTTAGTCCTAATCACTAGGTTCTCCTGCATGTCAGAAGGGGTTGGGAAACGTGGAGAGGAAAAACACAAGGAAGTTGTAGCTCTCCCATCAAGCACGCAATCAGGACGAAAATGAAAGTGGTCTTACCCGTCAATGTGCTGCATGATGTCAACCGTCTGTATACAATATAGTATTTTCATATTTTTTTAGAGAATATGAAGACTGAAAGAAAACCATCGTTTTCATAATTTGACTGATATTATTGTTTTGCTTATTGATAGCATTCGGGCTCATGACAAACAAGATGTCATAACTATGCATGCCGCGATTATCACTTTAAACATCGTATATAAATTAAGAAGAAGATATACCCACGTTAAAGTAATAGTTGTTTATTTAGCCAATTTTCAACGATACCAAGCTGTCTGAATTTATATTCTTTCTATTTGTGTTATTGTTTGAAATCGACATGATCGACATCATAGAAAAAAAATTGGGGATAATTTTACGAAGCTTTATACCATGTTCACTATTTAGTTTATTATGGAGTTGGTTATTATTGCTAAAAGCTGATCTGACGCATGTACTTAGCCTCATGTTGATAGACCAGTTTTTAGCCCAGTATCTTTAACAGTGACGATTACAGGGTAAGCAGGACCTGGTAAAGTGAACCTATGCCTTTCAAGTAAATGGAAAAAAGACAGCTCACCTGCGTAGAGCATGTTGATAAAGAATGGGGCAAAAACTTCCATATCCGTCATGGCGCAATTCACCTTGATCATACTTGCGTGTGAGAAATGAAAGCTAGTATTGTTATGAAGCACACAGAAGCCATCAAAGTTACATATTGGAAGTATCATTGGCTTAATTAAGTTTGAATGAGTGGAAAATGTGATCGGGTGATGACACAATTTTAACACCATCGAGTCTTCAACCCTCCTACAGTGTCATGCTAGAATATGAAAGAGGCAGAAAAAGTCTGGGTAGCTTGGAAAACATTTGAAACAACAAACCAATGTTTCTCGCTGTGTATTTATTTGTGGGAATATAATTTTCGATCTTGATGGAAGGCGATAATGATTTGTGCGTGTATCTCTTGTCATTTACTGGGTCAAGCTCAGGGCAGGGGGAGTCGTGTGTACAGATCATGTTCATGTTAACAACGTATCGGCGATTCCTGTAAACGCGAGCTTGCTCTCTAGATAAACAGAGCAAGGAGATGTGAAGTGGGTCTCTATTTATGTTCTTTCAAAATAACACCGTGAATGAGGAGAATCAGGCGATTTGGCTCACAAAAGTACACTTTATTTGTGTACTTTGTAAATAACGTAGTGTATAGAGTCCACACGTGGGGGGTCGAGAGAGAAGGCAGGCAAAGAGTACGAGGTGTTGCTTGGAGTTCGTCGCGTGTCTGTCCCGCTGGAGCTCTCTCACCTCCTCGTAAAAGTTGGCCTGATGATAACTTGGAGTTACTGGCTCTGAAGTGTACATCAACATTCGCAACACGAACAAAACAAACAGCTTGACTTCAAACTTCTTGCTTCCAACACACTTCTCTTTTTAGCACCCCTACTTTTTTCTTTCCCTGTCTTTCTTTTGCGTAAATCCTTTCTATTGTTTATTCGGCATCCTTTTTCGTAAACTTATTCCTCTTTATTATCCTTACTATACTCTCTCTTAACTTTTTATTATCCTTATTACGTTGCCCCCCCCCCCCTCTGTCTGTCTGTCTCTCTCTCTCACTTCCCCTCTTTTTTTGCACAATGCCTGTCTGTCTCGATCACTCTCCTTTTTATTCCATTATTTTCCTCCTTCCATGGCAATTTTCCCCGAATAATTCTCCATTTGAATCAACAAAAGGGTGGTCGCCATACGAGATTGGTAATGATGCACATTTGCCAGTGGCGAGCGCTTTCTTTTTTCTTTCCTCGTAAGAAACCCTGATCGAAATATGTTGGAGAATGTGGCAGGTATTGTTAGGACTTTAGTAATTTTTGAGCTGGTATGATATAACCGTAATTTGAATTGGTTTGATCCTCTTTTCGCGAAGTTTGAGGCTCGGCGGAGCTCCGGTTACTTACCCAGAGGGCCACTAACCCACCCTACCATGCGCCCGACCGACCTGGGTTACCCTCTTTCCTCGACTTGTTTGCTGGATCTTGACTGGCAACAGATAGAAAGTGATAGGGCCTGTGATTTGATATTTATCGCTATAAAATCGTTTCTTCATTATTGTGTTACTAATTCGAATCTAGCCACAACCTCTTTTCTCAGCAGGCTAGGATTTCATCGCCGCGTTTCAATTGATGTTTTATAAAAAGAGCAGAAAAAAAAGAGAGAGAGAAGGGGGGAAAGGGTCTAGCTAAACCCTCTAGACGGGCACACTGGACTGAACAAAAGGTGCCGGTTAAAGTGACAGCAACCCCGAAGATGACGGGATATGCTGCTTGCAGCATACCGCTGAATACTGCTTTTCAAGAAGGAGCATTGAGAGAAAGCCAGAGAGGGAGAGAAATCTTGACGGAGTTAATAATAATAGTAGTCCTAGATGGTGAGGAAAGAAGTTGTGTCCTAGAGGCAAGCATGTCAGAGTTACCATGATAATAACACAAGAGCAGCCAACCCCTCTTGAAAAGATCAGCCTAGCGCAAGTTGAATTGAACTCTTTCGCTTGGCTTTTAGAGCGAAGCCAAGTCTCCGGTGCGGCGGCTAAGCTTTCCCTACAGATTTGGGGGCTGAACAGAAAATAAAGATTAACATTGCCCACGGAATTTTTCGAATCGGGTTGTCAACCACCATATCGCGATTTCAACTCATATAGTAAGGGCAAGGTGATCGGGGGTGACCAACTGAACGCAGAAGAATATTCTAGCACCATACAGTGTATAGACAAAATTATAGACGAATCAAATTTGGGAGGAATGGATAGGCTAAATCCTTGTGATTATCATGCACTGCCGGACTAACATTGTGAAACCGTAGGTGCCACATTGACAACTGCACTGCACTATCATAGTTACTGCACTATCATAATCACAGCTAATAAAATAGTATATAATGTGTACATTTTAATAATCATAACTGTTATATTGCATGTTAAATTTCTTCTTTTTTTACCCTTCCTTCATCAAAATAACACTTTGGATGGTTTAGGTTTGCCTGCATGTTAGTTAGAACTGACGAAATTGCATTTTGTCAGTTCAATCGATTATAAGGCTAAAAGAAAACTGACCAGAAAGTATTGCATGTTTTTGTAACGACTTATCAAAATCATTTTAAGTAAAATATTACAGAATGTATTTGAGACATACATGCGATGAAAATACTTCAAATATACTTTTTCTTGATACACTGTGTAAAAATTCTCACACGCTGGAGTGCCTTGCCTCATTACTCTGATTTGTGCACGGCCATGACCTTCTCAGTCTATGGTTGTTGCTGTCGGTGTGTCCCCCTATGTTTCAACCTTTTTCATGTTTCACATTTTCTTTGGAGCATTTTGAATAAATAATGCTTATCTTCCAGCACTTTTAGGAAAGAAGATTTTAGACTAATAAGTGGGTAAATTACAGACTGTTTCAAATTTCAGAATATGATTAAGATTCGGTACTCCTCATTAATAAATTTTTATCTGCAAGGGGATCACTAGAGTCAATCACACATAAGGATAGGTAGCTTCTCTTTTATGTTTTCGGTCTGTTTATGCATTATAACAAATGCTTTGACATCAGGTCGTTGTCTCAAATATTCTTAAAAATTTGTGTGGTTATAATAAACGAGTCTACGTTTTGATGATTTTGATGGCTGAATGGTTGTGTTATACGTATATTGAACTAGCTTCATTTCATTTATTTTAGCTTGATGAGAAAAAGAATTCTTTATTTCGATTGTCTTTCTCCAGCTTTTCTCCAGCTAAGGCAATCTTACAGTATAGACAAACATCACACAACAGATGGACACCTCTTCTGGCTGCTGATTGTGACATTGCTGGCATCTTCGAGCCAGTGAAATGTCTTTTCGCGCTTCAGTCGTACAGGAGGGAGGGAGAACTCATGGGGAGCCAAATCTACTAGGCCTTCAAGCAAAGAAAGCGACTTCGGTGTGAAAAAGCCAGCTCTCTGCGGATGCTAGAAGGAAGTGAGCTGAAGAAAACAACATCAGGGAGAAGGAGGAGAAGAGGAATAAACTCCAGAGACCCGGAGTTTAGTCCCTCCGAGCAAGACGCTGAGAGCTGGTGTGAAACTGCATGAAGGGGAAAAAGCGCTAGGTCCTAAGCAGTGGAACTCAGGAGTAGGCGGGCCGAGACCTAATTTACCTGCCTGCGCCATCGGGCTGGCGACACTTCAGTGAAAGGGCTCCTGGCACTTGGGTGGAAGGGGACCTTTTTCGCACGGATTGCCAGTCAGTCTAATTTCGTACGAGGTTGTATGAGCATGGGGCAAGGTGGGAAAACTGAGGGATCAAAGTTGAGGGCGAGAAATCATTTTTGTCAGATGGGTGTTAGAAGGGATACTGTGGAGCAATTCACTATAGCATACTCGAAGAAAACAAGATAGGCATGCTTTAAAATGTAAACAACGTCTAAATGAAACGACGGAGAAATGATTATTTCCATGGTAATACGGATTGCCTAGAAATGTGCATTTTTATTTCATGCTTTGACCATTACCTTCAGAGGATATCAAATGCACTGAAAGGCGAAAATATGGTGTGTAAAATTTAATGAAGGAAATCTATGAATGAATGAATGAATTAGAGGGTGAGGGAGAGAGAGAGAGAGAAAAAGAGAAAGAGCATTTTCTATTGTGTGGGAGGGTGAAAGGAAATAATCATGCTGACTGCCTTTCAAAAAGTCATTATCAACAGGATGCTTGCAAAACTACAAAACCTTGATTGTGGGAAAGAAGAGTATTGAAAATGAAGCAGAACTTTTAAAAGGAAAGAAGGAACGGTGGAAGAGAGAGAGGGGGGAGAGAGAGGGAGGGAGAGAGAGAGAGAGAGAGAGAGAGAGAGAGAGGGGGGGGGGTGTGAGGGTGGAGCGGATAGAAAAGGGGATAGGGAGAGAGGTTGGAATTGTAGGTCAAAGACCCTGATAGACATGGGACAAATAGGGAGTCAGAAAAGTAGGGTAGACCACAGGTATTACGAGTGTCGAATGACATGAACCATCGCTCAAGAGTTAGGACTGTTGAAAAGTCTCCAACCTATTTTGAGTGTCACGGTGTCTCATGGCCCCTGGACATCCCCACAACCGGCCTGTTATCCCCCTCCCCCTAACCAGTACTCTCTAACCAACCATCTCAATTCATTTTCAAGATTTGATCATCGTCCTGTTTGCTTGGCTTACAAAAGATCCAAAACGGATTCATTTTTCTCTTCAAACTCTCAACTTGTACAGGAGTTGAAACTCACTCTTTAGAGGGAATTCAATTAAAGGAGAATGCAACCCAGACATCAGTGTGCTTCCAGTGAACGAAGAAGAACAAGAAGAGTAAACAGTGAAAGTTTGAGGAAAATCGGACAATCTGTTCAAGAGTTATGAACTTTGAAAGTTCAGTAAATCCTTATTGTGGGGATCCTTGAATTCGCAGCATTGCCAGTATCTTTGATGTCATCGTGGACAACTCTCCATTCATTTTGTACACAGAATTTAACATTTTCTTTATTTTCAGGAAAAATAAAAATTCTTTTGATTTATTGTTTGAGTATGATATAGCTATATCAATTCTGCAAATATTTTGGGAAGAATCATGTTGATTCCTGACTTGAAATTTCATACAAATCAATTTTTTTTTTAAATTACGTACAAAATGAATGGAGAGTTGTCCACGATGACATCACAGATGCTGGCAAAGTTGCCAACTCAATGATCCCCATAATAGGGATTTACTGAAACTTTCAAAATTCATAAATCTTGAACAGATTATCCAATTTTGCTCAAACTTTCACTGTTTACTCTTCTTGGTCACCTTTATTCACTAAGAACACACTAATGGCTGGGTTGCATTCTCCTTTTTTTAAGAATCACTTCCTTTAGAATTATTTCAAGATTCATTCAAAGACTAGTTTGGATTTAGATTTCACTGTGATTCAGAGTGGATTCAACTCCAAAAACGAAACGATCCATTTTTACTCCTGTATCACATTTGGAAAGTACCCCTCCCCTACCCCACAATCCCTAAACACCCTAATCGTGTAAAACTTTCGTTATAGGTTTGTTTTCTTGCCAAACGATCCTCAAGCGATTCACTTTATTGTTTACACGCTATATTTTGTGGAAATCCACTTTTTGGAAGTAAATTAGGGATTACTTCCTTTGTAGATACCTTCACAATCATAATAGTGAAATCCACTCTGAAACGTTACTGTAGATTAGATTAGATTCAACCATGAGTCAGCGAGGATTCAACGCAAAAGGAAGTGTCTCCCTAAAAAAGGGATTCTAAAAAGTCTATTTTCACTCCTTGGCATTGACTTTTCATGATAATGATTTTTAAAAAAATTATGATGAAGATAATAATAATAATAATAATTGTTACTCATCATTGTTTGAAATATTGCATAATCATTTTGTTATATTGAATAACATGAATAATTTGTTTATTTCTTTTTTGTTTTTGTTCTTTCATAAAGTTTGAATTTAAAAGTATATTTGTATGTATTTTGTATATCTCGTCTATGTGTATGCTTCATACTGAACAGACCACCCTGTATAAAGATTCGAAATAAATAATTGAATAAAGAAAATGATGATACAACGCACTTGCATTTAAACTATTCCCAGGCATATGAGTAAACTAAGATAGAAGAGCATTAAAAGAGAATAAAGAGCACAACAAATTTGAGTTGAATTAAGTTCTACTGTACGCTTAAGAAAAGAGGACCGCTTTCAATCCCACGTATCTACCGAACGGACATTATGCGGCGTTTATTTTGCACGTCCAAGTTTAAAGAAATTAAATAAATCATTTTATTTATATAAAATAGGACAAATCAAAGGATTACATTGTTGAGAGGTGTGGAGGTTGATTGTCTTTAAGTAGAAAATTATGGAAATACGAAGTAAACAATTGTAAAATAGTTCAGATTAATTGATTTTCGAGAGAATAAAGTTAAAAGTGAGGAGGTTGACATACTACTCCAGCATAGATTAATTACAATCGCCCACAATTCGTTAAGAGGTATACTTCCTTCTCCCAGTCCAAACTTCCTCCTTTCTCTTTCAACTATATTGATATCTTAAAGATGTTTGGATAATTTTCAATGTCATATTCTCCTGCAGCTATCAATATGTCCTAAGAAAACATACGATCTGCATTAATAACTAAATTTTCGCTATACAGTGTTCTTCTTTTTATCATAATAGGGAAGGCTCGTTAATGACCAATATCCACTGCTTATAGTTTTATTAATGGTTTTAAAAACTGTCGAATATTGTTTTCCAACATTTCCCAAATTTCATCATATATTCCAAAAACTAGTATAAAATTCAACCTCTATACCGAACTATTCACCTTCTTCGGAGAGTCAAACGAAATCATAATTTCTGTTGAAAAGCAGTCAAAGTATTCCAAAATACAGAGAACACAATAATTTTATGACAAAAGTAGAAAAAGAAGTTGAATGTTGGAAGCGTTCAGACGTTGATCGTACCTTAATCTTCATTGACATGTTTCATACTAAACCAGATAATTGCACAAATAACATAATTGGGCAAGTTACCTCATTACTGCACACGGTCATAATATAACGTTTTCAGGGTTGAATTCTCAGAGAGCATGATACAAAATATGGGTAAAAATAGATTAAAATATTATGATGTCAAGTGATTAAACATGTGCCACTTAAGATCATGCTAGTAGTGGTTTTGAAAACTTTTTTTTCGAGGGTTTTTTGAAGGATTTCCTAAGTGATATATGAATAAATAATGTCGAGTGAAAAATGTGAAACTGTTCTTACATGTATTTTCATCAACCCGAAGATCTAAAGAAATATAATAATAAGAAGATGCATAACATATCAGTAGGCCTTTAGGTCTATTTATTTCAGTAATCATATTATTTTATGAGAGATAAAGAAGAAAACTTTAAGAAATCCTCCACATCGATCAACAGGTTCCAGTGACTGCAAGATTACACAACAACCGAGACAATTACAGTGTCTGGATTGATAAATTGATTACTACACCACATCAAAATTAATCTTTAGTATAATGAATTTATGACATTATGTCACTCTCTGGTCGAGGGAGTGATGGTCGGAAATATGTCTTTCATTGTGAAGAGTTATACGATGGATTGTGGAAATATCATTTATCAATTTTTCTTTTTAGTTAAGATACACTTATCATATGACTGAGTTATCATACAATTAAATTTACAAATTGAGCAATATCATTATCATGTATTAAAACAGTTGCTTTTAATAAGACAAAGAGTGAAAACACAACTCCGAGGAACGAGATGGCGAAATATTATAAGGATACTTTCTGTGATTATTAAATGGTATTATGTTTCTGATTAATATAGGATGCTAATGGCAGTAGTTGTCTTGTCATGTATAATGGTAGTTATGAAAAACAATGTTCTAATAATTGAGATTGCGACACTAAGGAGGGGACTTTTTTTGTCGGACTACTTGAAATCAATGGTAATATATAGAAATAACAACGAGAACGGTGATCTTAAGTTTGTCAGGTGTGTGTCACTTCTTCAGGTTTTGTTTGTCTGTTCATGAATGTATTTCCGCATTAAAAAAACACTCTTCAAGATTTCATGAGTACTAGCTACTCAAACGGTGCTTGAAACGCATTTATTTTTTAAGGGAAGGTAAGACTATAATTGGTGCCAACGAGCTAATGATGTTCGAGGAGAGTAGAAATAGTTTTAAGAATTTTAAGAATAACTTATAGTCAACTTCTGAGATATATATAGATATATGTATAAATATAATATAGTTTTATTTCTAAGAGCATTTTAGAGCATTCACATTATAACGAGGGTGGTAATACTAATTATACTAAATATGATTTGATCCTGTTCTAATCCAGAATCTAAACCAGATCAATATCTGATATACAAACGAGTTTCAATATTTCGGCCGATGTCCAAATGTAGATTAGAAATCCTTAATTACAACATTTCGGTTTATGGTTTGCCTTTGTCTAGCCTTAATAAGGAAGTGAACGAGCAAATCTAACATTCTTTGCTACTATTTCAAACTTCTCAATGGTCCAGGCATGAATTTTATTTTCTCAGTAATTACTCCGACAGAAATATGTATGTGAAATTATTTCATTAATGTAAATGTTCCATGATTCTCTAGCAACAAATGTCAAGAATGTAATTTATTGCAACAACTTCCTTCCACACAACTTTTTAAAAAATCATCATTCACAAAGCATTTGTTTTTGTAACAAGTGTAAGATTAACCATAGGATTTAACCCTCCATACCATAATATCGAATTTGAGAAAATTTGATTTTTACCATTTTAATCAACTGTGGCATCTACATTTAGGGATGAATAAGAATTCCAGTTGCTGTTCGCATATTTAGAGCGGAAAGTTTTTGACTTTCTCAAAGTCTATGTAGGGCAAACGGGGCTAAATACATTTTCAAGCTGTCACGTCCTGATTGTAGTCCGACAGCTAGTGTTCGGTGTAGTGAAACTCCCAGCAGGCCTAGGCTACTTCACGTTCTGTCCCATGCAAAGATGCGAGACAGTGAGACCTAGGTGGTCCATTAGAGCAGCATAACCATCTTTGCAGGTGAGTTCAAGAAAAGATTAAGCTCTACATGTCAATCATACATGTAGAATGCAATCCATTTTGATGACGTCAAACATTTCGACGGTTTAAGACGGATATCTTACCTGGGTGCGCAGGCCAAACAACATGTCTAAGGAAATAGAAACTAATTATGATTTGGTCTTGTTTCAACATCCAAAGTGTCCATAGATTTTCGACCTAAAACTAGATCTGTCATATGGAATAGGTATACCATGAATATTCTCAGTTGGTTAATTTCCAGTGATTTATCTTTTATTACGTTTCGATTAAATATTCAGTTATTCTACTCTCAATGCACATGCATGATGTCAATATGCATCAGTAGGCCTAAATAATCCTAACCATTCCCACTAATGCCTTAATAAGTCCCTAATTGTTCTCTTTTTATCATTTAATAACCCTTTCTGTATAGAATTGGAAAAAATAAAACAATTATGAATTGACATTCACTACAGTGACGAATATAATACAAACAAGTATAATACAAACAAAGATATACACAGCCACGGCATGCAGGGTATGATAAACCTACTGCTGATCGAATGACCTGCATGTTTTTATTAAAATTGAAGACCATCAACACAGAGCCATTCTAAACCAATGTGTTTGAAGTTCAAGCATACTACGTGTAAAAAGAAAGAAAAGACCGTGAGCACCGAACCCTAGATATGAAGATACCAAAACCTCATTGTATTCCAGACAACCTTCATACTTGTGCCAAAGAGGTCTTGGAGCTCCTTGCTTGGCTTGCACAACTCAAATTGATTACTTTTTTATAATGTCGCTTCTCCATCTATCCGAATCACTTTGAACTTTTCCAACATTTCATAAACATGGTTATGAATTTTCTTTTTACGAGAAGGTAAATCTGAATTGCCTCGTGACAGACCAGACCACCCCTCTTGTCCTGGGGAGCATTAAGTCGATGCACAAGGATGACTTGGTAATGTATCTACCGTGCGCTGAAGGACAAAGGAGTAAGCTGACAAGATTTAGAGCCGATTTAGGACCAATCCCTAGACCCGCTGGTAGGGTATGAACGGTGCTCATACTGACCTCATCATAAACAATCCTTTTTACAGTTCTTACCCATATTTTAAACATCTTTAAGGTGTATGAAAAAGATCTACGTCGGTAGTAAGATATTAATACTTATCAGTCTTCATGGAGATAAAAAAACAAATTGCTTTTCTGTTTGTGCTGTCCAACATTAAAGCTCTATTACACACAATGAGGTATGAAACATGATTTGCGTCATCACTACAAGGATCTTTCAAAAGAATACTGCAAGTCGTTGAAATTATTCGAAAGTTAAGTAGGAGCATTGGTACATGTTGAACGAGGTACATGTTTTTCAAGTCTGCATTACAAAAGGCCGAGTTATGAATTGTATGTCATCGTATGTTTCGTATGTTTTACCAGCTCACGTTGATAGTGCAAAAATATGGTTGAAGTTGCTTATACCACCTACTCATTGTTAGTGGTCTGTAAAGGACAAAGACATTCCAATCAAAACTGTTGATTTCTGAGGAGGTAATTAAGATGTGATGCAATTATATTCCCTCTATAGCTTCCCTTGAAATGAGAGCCTCAAATGCCATCTTGTCAAGGTAGTTCCCTTCAGTTTTGAACCCTGAAGTGCTGGGGCCCTCACTGGAAGAATCCTTGGGCTCTGCTAGTGTCCAGCAAAGTGTGGTTGAAATTTCATCCATGATATGCCGGGATTCAAGATCAAATTTTAGACCTCAAAAGGCGGAATAGGAGTGTGTTTACGCCTTGCATTCAACACAGCTAAGAGGCAGAAGGCTTTAACTCCGTTCACGTTTAAAGGCGCAATCCCAATACTGTATAGGCTTCTAACTCTACGGGTATGCTAGTACTAAGTTATTCCCAACACTGAGTATAAGCGAAAACATGCGCAGCCAGTTTGGCCTATTCAAGGAGCAATTAAAAGATTAGCGATGATATTTACGCTATTATTTTGTTTCAAACATGTCAAGAGAGGAAGAAGTCTCCAACACGGAGGGACCACTGCGGTTCCGAAGATAAGTTCGGTTTCCCCTAATCATGTATCAAGCACACTGTTGGCTGGACGGCGTCGTCAGGCGCATCTACTGAAGATGACGAAATACGTCCTTTTACCTCTAGCCAGACCTGTATCTGACTACTCTCTTCCGTTCTTCTCCCTTACCACTAACTTTTGTCTGCTCGCCGTTTGCAGGTGCGCACGCCCGTCACATAATTAGTCGGTAAAGTTCTAATGAGCTGACGAGCTGTAGACCCAAGCAGACAGAGGGAACTGGCGGGGAAAAATGTCTATGGGCTACTTGCTACTGATACCCCGGTCATACCGAAGGCACCGCCACCACATCGATAACAGATCGAACAAAAACATGCCTTACCTCATGTGGCCAGTAATCTGTCAGTGTGGAGTTGGTATGGGGCCCGTGTAGTGATATGACAGAGGTTTGATATAATATGTTGTACAAAGCTAAAGCCCATACCTCGGGGCCCTATGTTATAAGGTTACGGCCGGTTTCTATATAAAGTCGTTTAGAACTCGATGGAAATGCTAGACGGATAATACTAACAAAGCTGGCCGCACGCTGTCCCCGATGATAATGATACCGTGTAGATATAAAGAAGGGAAGAGAACGGCCTCGACAACACCACTCTACAACAAACCACAGCAAGGGGAGATGGACATACATCCTACATGTATTATGAAAACAATGCAAAGACTAAGTATATGTAATAATGAACTTATAATACATATATTTTAAAGCATTAGACCGAATTTCGCTCCGCGAAGAAATAATAGTAAGATTTACATGAAATTACAACAAAACGAAAGAAATAGAGAGAGAGAGAAAAACTAGACAAAGAAGAAGTGACAGATCAGTGTACATGCTGTATGGTGGTTGACAGGGAGCATAGATCAGATAAATAATTGACATGCCCCTTGAATTGAAATTCGACTGATTTGATTGAGGTACATAAATGTTTCTTACGTTTTAAACATGTTAAATGACATGCAGATCTTTTATCATACAAACATCGATCACGCCAGCTTGAGATTACCTTCTGAGTCAACCATCTTTCATACAAAACTTCTTGAATAACTATGCTGATCAGGACAGTGAAAATGACAAGCAAAAAGTTGTAGCAGATGATATTTATGATAACTGGTGGTTATTTACCCAGGGTAGGCCCTGCATTTATCATAAGCCCAACATTGCCAGGTATCCATTTAACACACCAGGGGGTGTTTCATAAAGCTGTTCGTAAGTTACGAACGACTTTACGAACGACTGGAACATGTTCCTGGGTGCTAATCAGATTCTCATTCATTTACATGTAGCATAAGAAGGTATCGTCAGTCGTGCGTAAAGTCGTTCGTAACTTACGAACAGCTTTATGAAACACCCTCCAGGGTTGAGAGGGACATATGCCGGCAAATCACCTTGTCCAAAGATGTAAGCACCGATCGAGAATCGAATCCAGGACCTTTCATATGAGAGGCAAGAGCCTACACCACGTATAGGCATTATCATAGCGAAATAGTTCTAAAAGCCCGCTACATCTCGGTGACTCTATCTTCACTTTTATGACATATTCGACACGCTGTCAACACGATCAAGGAGGGTTATCTAGACCAAAGAAAACTTGAAGATTACCACCATCTATACAGAGTGCCATAACTTGGAGTGTTTTCATACAGATATGATGATAAAGGAGAATAGTACAAGAGGAGTTATCTAAAGCTAACTGCAGTCAACTATATCAAGAAGTCACCCGTTCATTATGATTTATTGGTGGGATAGTCAAGTTCGTGTCTGAAACATTTTTATTTCAAATGTCGGAACGACACGTTCACATTATGCTTTGCTAGATCTAAAAGGAAGTAGGACATTTTATGATGCACTACAAGCATGACAAGGGGAGATTGTCATTTTATTTAGAAGTAGCTTTAAAGGTAAGATTTTGTTAAAAAAAAGAAATATGAGATTTGTTGGTGATCCACTGGACCAGAAATCATTGATATGTCTAATATTTTTTGTTTACCTTCCCGCAAAACAAAATACACCAATCGTCCTGATCTTATGGAAATGTTTTGTAATCACGCAAAACATGCAGAATAGATATCAACCTACGTGACTAACGAGAAAGAAAGTACATGACAACATGTCTAGAATTTATTCAAAGAGTTCGTCAATTTTTATGACAGCCTAACACTATCTGACGTGTATCCAAGGAAGAAGGATCTATATAGTTTCTTCTTGAATATCAATTCACTACCTAATCCCGTATGATGCCGCGAATCGACATTCCTGCGGTTAAACTTCAAAAAGATGGCATTTCCTTCAAATAATATCATATATTGAAGTTGCTCTCATTAGCAAAACGCTTTCTTTCTTTTTTTTTTTCTCTCTTTTTTTACTTCCATGATATTCACTAAGCGGCACTTTTGGGATACAGTTTGATCTCACACTTGATAGTTTGAAATCTGAACTCGGGTCTTCGTTCGCCCGGATCGTATAAGACAGGCTCGCCAAGTTATAGTCCCACAAAGTTTAATGTTTACAATTTGGCGAAGGTTTGCGATAAACAAATGAGATGCTCTTTCTATAGTCTCTGGAGTTGGCCATCATCATGAATCAAACGGAGAGGGGAACTTAAAAGCCATCATCATCTCTCGACTTCCAAACTTGATAAAGACCATCCTCTTCTTGTTCCATCTTGTATTTCCAACATGTTAAAGGTAACAATGGTGATCCGAAAGATGCAGTTCTGCTCACGTGTGTCGTATTTTGATTATGTAAAATAGAACTAACAATTCTAGCTACTGACGTTTTCAATTTGATCATGTTCTTAAGGAATTTTTTTTTTGCAATCCTGTTTTGCTGGTTAACGACCACTCAAAAACACTCGTTCATGAAACAGTGGTTCCACTAACATGATTCTTGGCAAAAAATGTAAATATGTTTACATGCTTTAGGGGAGGGCTGCAAATTGGGAGTTTGGGTAGATTTTCCACGAACCGATCAATATTTTGGTTAAAAAGACCTGTTTAACAACAAAAAGAGCCGGTCATAAACATGCCTGTCATAAACAACAACAACAACAAGACGGAAAGGGAAACGAGAAACAAAGTGAAACGAATGAAAAACAAATTATGACAAAAAGGAAAAAGGGGTATTTTTGAAAAGGCCTAGTTTTTTAAAGAACTTTTTTTTAAAAGCACTCTAGACATCATTTTTTGAGAAGTCTTGCTCTTCCCTCAAAGTGTTTTTTTTTTCTCGCTCGCATGCAAATTCAAATGCTGGGCAGTTGATTTTTTTAACGCAAGAAACGTCATGAAGCTAATATACAATATTGCGTGCCTACGCCTGTAATAAAAGCGGGACGTCGTGATGGTACTATAACGATGATTGGGAATCTTTGGGAATATTGCATAGAAAGAATGGGATGGTCACATCAAAAATTATCCAACCAAGTTTCAGCCCCAGTCTGCCCCTAAATGTCGCCGCCATGCTCATTGGTGATACTTCTGTATGATGATCTCTTCACCGGCGTAAACCCGTTTTGAGGAGTGGGGGGGGGGGGGGGGGGGGGGAGGGATGATCACCTTTTTTGCCGATTTTTTCCCCGTGAACTCACACTTAAGTATACGCATACACACCCTCATTCACCCGCGCAGACCCCCACACACGTATAATATTATTATTTTGCGAGCGAGCGAAAAAATAACCACTTTAATGTGATTTTAAGAGCATTTCAAATAGAAATTCCACGATATGATCGTCATTTATGACATTTTTATTAAAAAAATCACTAACTGATTAATTACAATATCATTTTCCCCTTAAAATGAGGGGGGGGGGATATTTGTACACGCCATCCCATATATATATATATATATCCCCCATCCCCCCGGGATTTAAGCCAATGGATCTCTTCATATGCTGTTGTTTAGCATGTGCATGCAGTAGGTTTTGCTGGCAGTCTGGACGTGACAAGCAGACGTCTTCATCCCAATTCTTTTACTCCTACAAGGAATTGGTACTTCATGAGCGTAGGCGTTTATCTTTTTTTCGTGCCAAGAATTCTTTTTTTTTCTTTACCTTTAATATTTCCTTTGGTACTGCAGTAAACATTTATGGTTTAGTACACAGCTATCATTGATATCATACACATTAAATTCGGAATCTGATTAGGAACGTTTAAATCAGTTCTACTTTTCTCACGCACGATAATACAAATATTTTCAAACTCATCAAAGCATAATTACATATCCGTCTTCTCTTCAGATGATCGGAAGGCTACGTTAAGATGCTCATCATTTTATCATTAAATCTGTTTTGATCGCCTTTTCTTCATTGCTGTTTTTTACCATTAAATCATGATGAACATGGTGAAAGCGCAAGAAATGTTTGCGAAGGAGGGTTGAAAGACGTAGTAACAGCCCCATCAGCAACAGAAGATGAACCCCTCCAGTCCCCTAGAAGAAGAACTTGATTTACTGTCCTCTACCGGGCATACTTGGCATGATATATCACTTTTTTAAAGTCGTTCGGCACGATATAGCAGAAATCATTTCCCAATCAAGGACTTGATAACCACGCAAACGGGTAAGTTCAGAAAGCCCTGGCAAATGGCAAGTTTACGACTACAAATCGCAGGGAAATGGAATTGGTGTAAACTTGTGGGACCAGAGAGAGAGAGAGAGAGAGAGAGAGAGAGAGAGAGAGAGAGAGAGAGAGGGGGGGTCCTTTTTATGCGGTCAAGAGTCAAGATTCTTTTGTAAAAAAATACCCTTTTTTCAAAATGCATAAACCTCAGTAAAGTTCATTAAAAGGAATTTCCCTCTATCATTCATCATTGTAAAGCCCCATGACATGTTAGTAGGGGGTATATTAATGTAAAAAAGAAAAACTGTTACATTTCATATTTATACATGAGTTTTTGAGCAGCAGCATCGAATGAGTTAAAAAGAATTAATCCTAGCTTTCTTCGATTATTGAACTATGTTCTCTATCGGATCGGATTGTGCGCAAAGCGATGTCTGTAATATTGGTAAGAAAATTATGCGATTAAACGCCCATTCTCATTTCACCTCAGCATTCCTCATTGTATTAAAAATCGCAAAATGAAAAATAAAAAATAAAATTGTTAAGACACAGTACACATACATTTACACATTACAGCAATACACTTTACACGTGCCTAAACCAAGGTGATGACAAAGATCCAACAAGTCTCTGTCTGTTTGTCTGTTTGCCTCTGTACCCGAGTAATTATGTCTGTCTAGTCTTTGTCTGCCAGTCTTTCCCTCCATCTGCATCATCTCTTCCTTTTTTCTTGTTCACTTTCTCCTCCTCCTCTCTCTCTCCCTCTCTCCAATGTCTGTCTGTCTGTCTGTCTGTCGTTTATCTCAGTTTTCTCTGTTCTGTTGGTTCAACTTTTCGACTATCAAGCAAAACTTAAACATGACATGCTCTCTCTCTCTCTCTCTCTCTCTCTCTCTCTCTCTCTCTCTCTCTTTATTTCTTTCTCTTTCATTCTCTATCTGTTTGTCCAATAGGGATGAGATGTGTATAGGTACCAGGGGACCGGTCCCGTTTCAATCCCCCTGTCTATACCGGAGATGACAAAGAAAGGGCCGGTGTCTTTGAACACGATTGACACCAATTCATAGCCATATACCTTCCCTGTATATCCCATTCACACCACTAAGATCGACAACCTACCGACAAATAGCAAGTTATACATCACACTCAATTGTCCCATATCGGTCGGTTA
This sequence comes from Echinometra lucunter, assembly GCA_029962745.1. Classification (NCBI taxonomy): domain Eukaryota; kingdom Metazoa; phylum Echinodermata; class Echinoidea; order Camarodonta; family Echinometridae; genus Echinometra; species Echinometra lucunter. Next base: position 7,538,249 of record CM057158.1, read on the forward strand.
GGAGTCGGCTGTGTGACCGAGGTCTTTCTTTTTTCTCTCCCTCCACCCATCTTCTCTAACATAACCCCTTTTCCTTTCAACTTAATTTGAGCCCGTTGAAAGTGATCTGACTCTGGGATTTTTTTCGACGGGGTTATTAATGCGGTCGAGGTGTTAAATAGGCTGGCGTGTACATCATCGATGGGATCGAATGAACTAGATATCTTCAAGACTTCAAAGACACATCGGGTGTTCATATGGCAGCTCTTACGTAGATCTCTGAAGCATCCCGATCTTTACGCAGTGGTTCTATCAAAGCTAGAAAGTTACGTAATACAACACACTTAACCTATAACATTTCAGATTATGATATTATGAATACAATGCTGCATCTTTATACTTAAACACTGTTAGAGTCTTTAAAAATCCTATGGTGCAGACAGGAATTTTCCGTCATGAACGAGTAGATTAATCCGTCTACAAAAATGGCATATACCTATGTATTTGCAACTATTTTGATCAGGCTAAATCAATAGCTGCACGAAGCTGAATATTATTTTCCTGGGAACTATACCAGCCTTTTATAAATGCACTATCAATATTACATGTACCAGTGAAACGGCTCTGATTCTAATTTGATTAAGGACGTATCATATACAGCTCTTTCAAACTGAACTACAAACATTCTGGGTAATCCTAGCAGTCTGAACACTTAACATGACCCAGTTAGGAAGGGGGTGGGGGTAATAAAGGGGGTTAATCAAACACCCCTATGTCGGCCTTGCATACCAGATAGGATAAAGGTGACAGCAATGACTTTCACAATCTTCATGATCTTAGAGACACCCTTTCTTCTTGGTCCTGGTGGTGGTGTTGTCATTGTGCAGAGCTTAATAATGCGTCTGCGTCTCAACTACCATAGGGCAAGTCCGAGCCAAGTTGTCCCATATATGCCATACGTTACATATAGTTAGTATTCTGATGAATGCATTGAGAAATACACCCGGCCTGGAACTTAACTTGGGTCTCTATGAAATACGAAGAAACATGATAGTTACATTCGATGACAGCATATTGAACACTTGGAAACGCATTGGACATCAAAAGGACTAAATACCTCGGACTTGCCCCATCACTAGTCGATAATTATGTTTTATAGATCTGAACACTTGAATTTACATCTGCTTCCATACCGATGGTTATAATTAAAAAAAAATGAAATCTATCATTTTTTAAATTTTATACTAGTCACAGGTAAAATCATTAAAATTATGAACATGACACGTTGTGGAACAATATTGGAACTGATGTTGAATACTAACATGACTAACGATGAGCATATTTGTGGTTTTCATCAGTTTAATCAAAACATACATACATATGAAATAAAATCAATTTCACGACCCTGGAGACTATGATTTATAAATATTTTGTTAACAAAATTACAGGTCAAATAACACTACATGAAGTAAAATACACAAAAATAGGGGAGATTATATTTCAAAATCGTAATAACACGAAAAGAAAAAAAAACCACAAAACAATGGAATAAACACTCTTGTATAATTATGTGTCATATATGTTCATTTCATTGACAGAAAAGTTCACTTTCAAATTATAACACTAGTAAATGCAAACAAGATGAATGATAAATGAAATGATAAAAGATCTAACGTTAAATAATGTAGGCTGCTACATAGGCCCATTGTGTTTATATATGTTCAGTACTATGATGCGATGCAATAGATTTTATCAATCATTGCAGTCTTCAATGTGCAGTAGTCGAGTGGTTTAAGGCGCTTGACTGAAGACGCGAAGGTCGGAAGTTCGGATCCCCGGCACGGCACGGCACTTATGCCCCTGAGCAAGACATTTTATCTACATTGCTGTTTTATCCTGTATCAAATGAATTAATCTGCTATATGCATATTGATACCAAAGTGTGCATGATTATTGTGTGTGCGTTTTTTAAAACCAACAACAACAACAAAACAAAAAGAGTATCGCATACCTGAGGACAAATGCCTAAGAAAACATTTAGAATTTAATGTAAAAGATGCTGCTAATGAAAATGAAAATGAAAACACTATATTGTGATGCTAAAATTACAAGGAGCATGAAAATGATATTCATTCAATAAACACAAACTACATGTATAAGAATACTACGAAATAATAGAGTGATCTGCGTTGTAATCAATCATAATATTCGGCTAGATGAAAATTTAGAGCAAAAGAGGAAGATGAAAGAGCATTAACTTGTTTCTACTAAAAAAATGAGCGATTTATTCCCCAAAACGGTGATTATTCACCAGATTCTGCAAGATCTGTTCTTTGTGTAGTTTCGATGCTTGTGAGCAGAACACACGAAGCGAATAATCCTGTGTTCCTTTCCTTTCCCAGTTTAGCAACTGAATGTAGATACCACACATTCTAGTTATCTAATTTCCATCATTTATCTAAAAAACTAAAAATAAAAAATAAAAATTAAAAAAAAAGGGGGGGGGGGTTCTTAAGACGATTCAAATCGAAAATAAATGCGAGCACATAAAAATACATATGATTTATTTTTTTCTGGTGACAACTGGAAATATATTCGTAAGGCATATTTCGATTTATTTCTTTAGTTCAATAATGTATTTCTTAAATACATTCTACAAATCATTTTAGTCGCTATAATACAAATTACGCATTTGCATGAACACATCTCGAATCATAAAAAAACAAAATGTTACAACAGGGTAGGGATGATGCCATAATACATCATTGTTGATAATGAGAAATAAGGAATGAGAAACCAACAATATAAAGAAAAATGAAAATGAGATTATCCAATAAAATGTGAGCTGATTTCAATGGGAGATATCACATCCAAGCATGAAAAAAAAAAAAGGAAAAAAATGATGAGCAGAAGGTTAGCATATACACCGACATGATGTATTGTGAGTACTTTTGAGAGCGTCAGAGAAGGAAAAAGAGAAGAATTATTTTTGCCCGAAAATGTGTGAAATAATTGCAAAAAGGGCAATTATTCACTAGTTTCTGTATCATCTGAAAGTAGGTGGATTCTGTGTGTGTGCTTTCAGTACCCCCTGTTGTAGCCAGTGAAGCATGAGCAGGATGAGCTTCGGGGGATTTACCTCTCACATTTATCTTCATCAAGCATGACTGCTGCATTTTGTGAACAATGATGATTTACCGCCCTTTCTTTAACATCAACTGATAAATATTTTTAGCCCATTATTGCAGCTGGAAGATTGACTAAAAAGTAATAATGCAGAAATTATTTGAACTGAATGCTTCCATCTCTTGATAACCTTTAGTTTTCCTTGCCAATTAAGCATCTATCATTAATTACGACTATATCTCATCACAGATGATGAAAAAATACAACTGTATTGAATATGATACCCCATTATTGAAATGAAAATAATAATTCGATACCAATAGTAAGATAAAGAAATGTTTGATTTATTAAATAAACACGCGCTGTGATCATCCGATCATATCATAATATCATTGTAACATTGAATCACATGGCACTGAAAATCCGTGTACATTATAATAAACCTGTCCATTTGATATACAGTAAATTTACGAGAGAGGAGGAATACAAAGGCAACAACATTTTTTCCTAAAAATGTGCGAATTAATCGAGGAAAATGCAATTATTCACTCATTTCTGCATGGATCTGAAAGTACGGGGATTCGGTGTGTAGTTTCAGAACTAGTGACTGGTCGAAACGATTGCGGCGTCTGAATGATTATTGTTCGCTCGGCATGATCTTCATCTTATGTAAATATCGTACCTTCGTTTATTTGTATATATTTCATTATTCATTTTAATTAATGGAAAAGGCAATTTTGTCTTCATTATTTTCTAAATGCCCTCGTCATTGTATAGAAGCAGGTGTATCAAATATAAGAACATAGAACTATCGGTTTCTACCAACGATCTTTTGTCTTACAAAAACCGAGGTCACAGAAACCAGGAAAGAGAGACAAAACTAAGGATCTTACTCATAATCACAAAATACGGGATTTTATTGAATTTTTCGTACTGATGCAAATGCATGTACCTCTGAAAACCTGAAAATGTACTGTTTTAAAATCGATAGCGTGCCCGGTGTAATATTAATGTGAGCAGATTGATCTGTCTTCGGTAAGATTAAAATATCTGCATTTTGGATATTAAGTTCTGCACATTTAACCACCGACTCAATATTCATTATGTAAGAATATGAACTAAATTCTATTTTAGATGTCCGATTTGACGTTTGAATGGAGCTTTGATGATTTATTGTGAATTCATAATGTATATATCAAACAACTAAATGATTGGATTATGCTAGGGTGTTAATGTTCCACTTAATCATATTTATAAGGAAGATATAGGGGTTTTAGCCTTTAATCAATTTGATAAAATTTTATTTACTATAACAAGTATAGCTTTGATACCTAGCCATATTTTAGGGTAAGGGGCAATCAGAATACAGCATTGCAGAATACTAAAAGGATTCTTCAATTTGTAGAAAACGATATTCATTCATCATCATGTGGTAAAATATTATTGTACACGTGGCAATAACCGCTGTTATTGTAAATTTACCTAACTTTCTAAGCATCATAGGCATTTCCCGAATTTCCCTCCCTATTAACATTATTTACATGTATTTCAAAACGCATACGTCACCCAACCTAAATGAATTGTCACTGCATTATTTTGCAAAATTGTAGTATCATACACAAAGTGAACTGATATAAAAGGAAAAAGAAAGAGACAGAAAACTTGTTTGTTTCTTTGACTAAACGAACAAGGTCATGATGAATAGATGAATTTATAACCTTGGTATTTTGGCGCCCTCCTGTCGCCGAACTTGGGTTGTTTCTCTGTTCTCTTTGGTAGACGACGACCTGCTTGGTTTTTCGCACCTTTCTCTCCACCGACCCGCCACTTTTTGTCTTGTTTAACAAATTGTCTTCAAATCAATTCCATTCTTCTTATTTCTCTGACAAAGCCAAGAAAAAAAGAAAAACGAAGGAAAAGGGACTAGGAGTTAGGTTAAGGAGAAGGGCAAACTTGTACTCCGTTTTATCCACCGTGTCGGGTTTTACACCGTCCTTTTGTCAAGATGACGTCAACGAAAAGTCAAATTCTTGAGACCCTTTTCTTTTGCTTTCCCATTGAAATGTTTTCTGCTCCATGCGGGAGAGCGAATTTTGGGTGTGATAGTATTCAATTATTCATAGAAAAATACCACGTACTTTTAAACCCATAAGAAGCATGTGTGCACGCGTAGAAATATGCGACGTTCCGACCTCCTTCTAATTTGAATCTTCCACTTACTGACACTATTCTGAGACAGAAATGCAACAAGCAGGTACAAATGGTAACAAAGAATGGAATCTTTCACAATTTAAGATTACCATCAGTATTTCAGTAATCATGCCCATACATACCCCCCCCCCCCCACACCCACACACACACACCTTATTTTCAAAATGAACATGACAAATAAGTTCATAATCTTCTTGACTATTTACCCTTTCTCAAATCGATATCTATCATGTCTATAGTCAGGCTTATGGGGTGTTGCAAGAAAGTTGCAATCGATTGCAAGTTGCAACAGATTGTCACTGGCCAATCAAAATCATTGTTGCATGCATGTCTTCTTAAAAGGGTACCCTGAGCCAATCAGAATGGTTGTTTCAAAATTAGCAATTATTTGCAATTGATAGCAACTTTCGTGCAACATCCCATTAGTGTAACTTTATTTTCCATTTCCATACAACATGTACAATGAAATTTCAACCATCACTCCATCTGTTATTCCTTCTGCTACTCCTACTATCTTTGTCGATCCCTCACTCATGTTCTTCTGTATCTTTTCATCTTGATTCCCACTAAGAATAAGAGCTTTCCATTGACATATCCCGCTGTTTGTTGTACATGGAGTAATTTATTACTTTTTAGAATGTACCGTGAAATCCATCCTGTGATCTGATGATTACAATTATGTATATATTATTTTATAGCTTATCGATTTCATATTCCGCTGTTATTTGTATACACAAAATATCTTGTTCAGATTCAGAGTGTCTATAGTGTGATATTCTGTTGTTTTATATTTATACCTGCATCACATTTTCACCTTCTCCTTGTCATCATCTATCATGTTTATTGCAGATATGAAGCCAAACTAAGGAATGCGTGTCTTTTTACTCAATCAACAAAAACTAATGATGATTTGCCATCAGAAAACCACCTGGAGAGCACATCTTGTCGGAAATAGCGGACCGAATATGCACGCGCGTATCTTGCAAAGAAATATCGAAAAATTTCACTGTTGATGATGAAAGAAACTGATTGCATTTCCATCCATTAAGAAACGATAACGAGTTAAGCTGTAAGTCGTGCAGTAATATTTAGAGATATGATATTAATTGGGCCAGGAAACTTCCACTTGTGTGAACGCCATGCTAAAATAACAAATGTGCTCTTTACAAGCAAGTTTGGAGTCATCTTTTCCCCGTTCCGGAGGGTAAAGTATCGTCTGTACCATCAGCGACCATTTTTTGTTTTTGTTTAAAAGTGTTCTCGGTCAGGTTTTCAACGTGGGAATGGAATATTAATTCGTTTATGGTGTCCATGAAAATAAAATATCCCACGGATTGAAACTAAAGTTTTCAAGAGAGAGAACAAAAATGCATCAAGTTCCGTTTTCGGAGAGAGAAAAAAATATAATTATCATTGCGATCGTCTCAATAGAAGTCATCAAATTTCAATCATTTGATACTTTTAAAGGTCTGTGGTAGTCTACAAATGCATAAGTTTGAAAAAGTATTAAATGAGTTAAAAGTTATAAGCATTTATTTCAAAGGCAGACTAATTAAGTGCACTATCATAATATGTGATGTATGGATCATGCTTTTCCATCAGATGGTTGTAAATCTATATTTTATGTAGGCAGTGGGTAGGGTTATAGCTACATCTTGCTGCCACAACAAAACGACAGAAGTGAAGAAAAAAAATGATAGGGTATGAAATATGGGGTAATAACGGAGAAGGGAATAGAACAGACATGCGATCACAAAGTGGCAAAGGGAGAAAGAAAGGTGCGATAGAAGGGCAGACATAGTCAGAAAAATCAATAGAGAGAGGAGAAAGAAATAGAGAGAGGGGAGACGGAAACAGAGAGAGAGAGAGAAAAGAAGTTGAAGAAAGGATACAGAGAACAGAAAAACGCGAGTCAGAAGTCTACATTCAGGACTGATCTCTTAAAGGTTTCAGATAGAAGAAATTGGAGTAAAAGTGAGGAGAAGAATGAGTGGAAAGGAAGGGTCCTTGACGATATTCTCGTTTCTGGAATGACCTGTGCATTATTCATTCTTAATCTTCATGTACAATTGAAGGTTTTGTATTAAGCTCTAATTTACTAATCTGATAAACGTAATTACACTATCAAATAAACGGCATAGCATTCAACGCAAGCAAAAGACAATGGCCTTGTAAAACGATCACACTAATTGCTGAGGAAAGAAATGCACAAATACGGGACGTAAGGTATTGTTGATGCTGATACATATTTTATTGCGGATGGGACTAGGCAATTATGCGTGGTTGAATCGCTTTGATTAATATCCGCAGCATCAACCTCTGTTCACAACTGCTGTCATAGTCATCCTTCGAGCTCTAATGAGACAAATTACCTAGATGGGGGATACAGTCAGAAATTTTCCTGGAGAACCGACATTTCTTGACCCTATATTAACCTTCAACCGAGCGAGCGAAAGGGACGAGCAAATATTTTTAGGACTTATCCCACAAGCAAAAGCGGAATATCAATGCATCACCAATGTGAAAAGGTGATTATGAATTAGTTGTCCAGCAAAACGTTTATGTAACATTAAAAAAAAAACTGATTTACCTAACAAGAATAATCATTTTATACCAGAACAGGAGGTGGTGGTGGTTAACCGAATAGGCCTACAGGAGTCACATAAATAAAGTCACCCCTCGTAGTCGTAAGGACAACCTTTTTTCATGGTAAGAAAAGGCAGGTTGAAGCGTTAATATCAGCAGTGATGATGATGATGATGATGATGATGATGATGATGATGATGATGATGATGATGATATTCATAAGTTGAATATGATAGCAGTTGTGAACACAGTCCTCTTTTTTTCTCTCGTCATACCAAACCACCAGATATGATGAACAGAGTAACGTGAAGAATAATCGAGGAATTCAAAGTGCATCTCGTGTTTGTGTGCTCGACCTAATGTTTATCATAAATTGTCTGTAGCGATCTTGAGATGAGAACCCAGACATGAAAATAATACTACACAACCTTGACGTTCCTTTTAAAGACACTGCATGCAGTAAGCGAAAATGAAATCAAAATCAGCACTAACGATATTGACCAAGACATTAAATCCATCTACAACATTTGTAAAAGAGTATTAATCCAACCCCACTCGAATTTAGAACTTTTCACCATCTTAGAAAATGGTAAAATTTACACCTTTAACGCGCACTAGTGCCCGAGGAAAGAGAATAACACACTGTAATAGTGCATAATAGCGTGGGCAGAGACATGACAATGTACTATAGTACGTCGATGGTGTGGGTAAACTTGTAAAGAGAGGGGGCGAGAAATGATCGACAAAGTAATAAACAAGGAAATTTAGAGGAAAAGTAAATGAGGAAGGAAGCTTAAAAGTGATAAATAAAATATGGAAATCTTTCAAAATCAGACGCTTTCTCTCTACTGATACGAATTAGCTTAGTTTTATGATAAAATACTTCATCGACATCTCGATCTGTTAGCTTTCTCGCAATCATCCCCCTCCACCTATCTAAATTTTGCTCCTCTCTCTCTCTCTCTCTCTCTCTCTCTCTCTCTCTCTCTCTCTCTCTCTCTCATTCACTCACCGTCTACCCATTCATATACAACAATAAAATTAATGATTATAATAACTCATTCTTTCCTTCTATCCTCTGTAATTATAGTTTACAGTCTATTATAGCGCCCTTTCCTACAATTCAGTTTTCTCTTTCGCTTTCTTTCTCTCCCTGTCTCATTCGATCATCCAGCCATTTCTCCGCATTTCGGAATCGTAGATGTCATGACCTTTCTAGGTAGGGGTCACTGACTCACTGGTTATGGCGGGAAACATCGAGGCAAATATTTGTAGACAAGAAGAAATTTATTTCCCAACGTCTGGCTCTGACTTTTCTCTGAAGTGGTTTCTTTGCAACATCAATGTAAATTACACCGTGACATAATGGCACTTTGCTACATCTATCTTCTATTATATCAGTATGTAAAGCAATGCTATCATCTGCTGAGATGCAGAAGGACTGTAACGCTGTGAATGTATGAACTAATGCCCTAATGCCTTCTCGCTCTCAGGACACGATATGTTGGCTTCACGTCATGTCACTAGTCATTGGACTACGTGGAACTTTCCCAGTCAACGCAAAATACTCAAGAGTTATACTTGCAGGCGCAGGCCCGTTAAACTTTCATGCTCAGATTGCAGCGTCGTCACACCACAGCCAAATCATGGTATTTTACTCGCTGCAAATTGATTTGAGATTCTAAAAATATATATTTCTGTTGACTCTTTCGCACATCATGATCAGCCCGGAGTAGAGTGGGTCTGTAATTACTTACCAGCTACATTCCCTAAGATGATTTATATTCATATAAAAATGATACATGAGCATCATTTTCCTGTATTCTTCGTTATTGTTACAGTTATGAAAATCAAATAAAGTAAAAAAAAAATTAAAAAAAAAAAAAAAACTTGTCATGTTTCTGTTATGTTCCAAAATTCCTCCCCTCAACACACACATTATCTTCTCTTGTTTGCTTTTCGATCAGCTATATGAACGGGGCGGGTAATCACTAATGATTATAACGAAGCTTCAAATCAATCTCGCCTACTTGTGAAAATTCACACAATAATCGCGAAGGAGACGAAAAGGGAACAAACTGCCCGCTATATTAAACAAACTGTGAGGTACAGAAAGCGAGGCGACGAAGCGGGTAACAGGATTATCGTCATGGTCCGTTTAATAATGTTGCATTTCTCTGATAATGGTAAAATTTCTTTGTATTTGTACACTAATCATACTACGTTCACAAAAAAATTGTATTTGTGATTTCGTATTGTCCTTTCTTTTAGATAATGTTGTCAAGTGAGAGATATTTTTTGCGGTGTGTTAGGATTTTGTTTGGGACGGATATGAGTCATTATTCCACACGAGAGTGCATTGAAACGGGGTATTGAGACCTCTCGCTGCGTTAGCCGTTTGAGCGAACCACGGGCACGTTCTTCCCCCAGAAGTCTGGGGCTCCGAGGCACACAACCGCCACCCCCGCTGGTTTCGGTCGAATATTTGTGCGTTCTGTCAGGAACAAATACAGGGGGATTGAGATGGAGGGGAAGAACGAGAGAGGATGTAAAAAGAGAGATAGATAGAGAGATAGAAGAGAGAGAGAGAGAGAGAGAGAGAGAGAGAGAGAGAGAGAGAGAGAGAGAGAGGAGAGATGTAGATGAAATCAAATGGAGTCTTTCTTGATGTAACAAAATGTTTATGCGAAAGATCACTGAGAATGTTAAACTGTAGAAAAAGTCGTAGCAGTTTAATGGATCAGTGTCGATTGTTGGAAAGATTTTTCAAGATTTTGAAAGTAACCATGAAGATTCGTTTGCTGCAAGCAAACAAGTGGGACCTAATTCTGTTTGATGTAGTTACAATGCATGCAGTGACACTAATAATCATAATATGCATGACTAAGGCTATCAACCTTTTGTGCATTGGCTTAATGAGTGAGATTTGATTTGAAATGCTCATTATGAAGACGGACTAAAATGAAGATATGAACTTCAGTATGTATATAGTCTTGTCTAACATAGAATTTTGAAAATATAGTCCCCAAACTATATTCTCCATTCATTTAAGGAGGGGTATATTAAATAGTTCTGCACTGTCTTCTTCCTCATTCCTGAAAAGTGGAAAATTTGAGGTCACCTATGGGCCACCACCATCATTTTCACTGTTATCATTATCGTTGTTATCATTATCATTACAGTCATCGTAACTCCAAGCAGTTATCATCGACATCGTTATTATCATTATCATTAGTATTATGGATCATTTTTAATATTATATCTAATATTTGTCATAATGAATTACATCTAATACTGATGTGTTCTTTACGTTCTTTTCATTGCTCATTTGTGATAGGGGAACATATCTGAAATAAATACGTTACTAAATCTCATTTCTTATAGAAATTTCATAAATGATATTGGAGTGGTTCGTTAAAATTTCAGTTTTAAAGAATTTGACTATAATAAACAGATAAAGAGCACCACACTCCTTTAATTCTGATGAATGCTCTGACGGAGTGTCTTCCTTTAAGATTACCGATCGAAAACAGCTGAAACCTTGCCTGCCGCCACCAAAAAGGAAAGATCACTCTTGCGACAATTTTTGCAAGGGTACAGAGAGAGATATAGAGTGAGTGAGAGAGAAAGAAAGAAGAGAGAGAGAGAGAGAGAGAGAGAGAGAGAGAGAGAGAAAGTTGTATAAAAATCCTGTCTTTTCTTGCCTCTTTTATCCCAATTTGAAGTATTGACGGTCTGTTTAAGTACATACGGACATAAAATGGACATGCACACGTCATAGGTCGTTGTCGATGTACATCTAACCAAGACGTGAATATAGGCCTAGACATGAATAGGGCGAACGCTTGTCTCTAAATGGTGGAGCTTCTACGGCGCTATAGATCGTTTCCAATTTGTGATGGGTTTATCTTAGAGCGGAAATCCGGTGTACGAAGATACGGCATCGATCATACACAGTGTACACAAATTGGATTCTTTTCCGCCTTTTCTCTCCCCCTTCCATTTGCATTCTTCTCATGTAGGATTTCTCATTCCATCTCTCTCTCTCTCTCTCTCTCTCTCTCTCTCCCTCTCTCTCTCCCTTTCTATCCCTCTCACTTACCCTCACCTCACTCTCTCAGGTATATCTGGTCCATATTCATCATGTTCACTGCCTCTTCAGCCCCTCATTATCAGTTATGTTTCCTTCACTCTCCTCCTTTTCTCTCTCTCTCTCCATTTTCTCTGTCTTTCTGCATGCCATTTTCTTACCTTTTCTTCTCAGTGTCCATGTATAACTTATTCCCTTTATTATGTTAAAGGCAATATCCATTATTCCAGTACCCACCCATGTATATTTTAACCCACACGCACACCTTCTTCCACAACACCTTCATACTATACGTCACGTGATCCGTGCGCATGTTCGTGCAATGATATTGACAGTGACGTTGGCATTTCAGCACCTTTTCTTTCCTCCGTACCCGTCATCTTTAATCGTAATCCTCGCCCTTTTATCTGTTTTCCCCTTCGCATTTTCATTTAACTCTTTTGCCTCTCTGAAGTATTCAGAAAACCTTACTATGTGTGTATTTCGTGTCGAAACTTAAACTTCGTGGTGACCATCATCGCCAGTTACTCCCATATTGATGTCATTGTTCCACCTTTGTAGTTATCAGCTAATGCACTTCCGTCTCCTTCGCTATTTTCTTTCTTTTATACAAGAGCTACACAATATGATTCCTATTTCAAATATTCTCTAACAAGATCTTATCCAATGTCGTTCTTTTTTCTCCTCGTAGGCCAACAGAACAGAAGTCAATTGTCTTGAGTTATATAGCAGGTTCCCATGTCTTGACAATCGAATTAATGAATTAGTTTTGCATTGCATGAAAATGATCGCTTTACAGATCTTTTACGTGTGTTTTATTTTTTTGTGTTCTTGAATGCTGGACATTATACCTTCCGGTGTGAGTTTCAGAGAGAGAGAGAGAGAGAGAGAGAGAGAGAGAAGGGGGGGGGGGTGATGTGCAGGTATCAGAAATTATCATTATACTTGAGATGCTTGAAGACCAGGAAAATCGTGAAAACCACAACCTTGATATTGTTGATGTTCATATTTACATTCCACTTTCTTTAATTGTCTGCCAGAATGTATAGAGGCACGCATGTCGATGAATACTCCACCAAACTGCAACGCCCCCCCCCCCCCTCATTTTAAACATCCTACTTCTTTTTGTTCTTCTGTCTAGGATACACAAAACAAAGCAAAATAGGGGGTATCTAGTAAGATAACAGTGGATAAAGGCTGCATAAGACCCCGTTATTATATTATTTTATTAAAAGAGAGGTACACCCGAAGTACAATAGTAATTTTTCATTGGTATGTTCATAATTTCCACCGTACTTGCTAGATCTTACCGTGTGAACTTGCTGCATCTTACCGTGTGAACAGACCCTATATATCCGCGGATGTTTGGCATGGTTTGACAGCCATGTGTATACACTACCCCGATGTGGGTGTTAAGGTTGTCCATGTGAACTCGTCACAATGCCTTTTCGTCTGCACAAGTCACGATCGTGTTAAGATGGACTTGTTTTCGCAAACTCAACGTGGCGTCCACACATGAAAAACGCCACTTTTCTTCAATATTTTTCCCCCTGTCTGCATGGATAAAGACATCAGGAGCAGTGTTACGACTATGGGCATTCTGAGAGCCATAAGGGTGTTAACTCTATGTGAACTGCCTTGATACCTAACGCCTTTCTGTTTCTCATCTGATTTTCTGCTAATGATAACTGGAGGGTTAAGTGCACATTTTTGCTCGGAATTTTTCGGAATTAATGCATTCCGTGCACGTGAATTCCCCGAGAGTTCATAGCCTTTAAGGTCGTGTGATTTTAAAAACATTCTGGAATAACTTTCAAGGAAGCTATCACTTGAATCGCGATAAGCTCTCATTTTGGGGAAAGCACTGAAGGTTCATGATATATCATCTTTACTACCATTATCATAATCATTTATGAGTGAAAAATTATTTTGCATGTGTAAGAAGAAAGGGGAAAAATGAGATATAATTGAAAATTAAGAAGGTATAAAGGAGAAAACGGGCCAAAAAGAGATTAAAAGCAAGAGGAAACGTTTCGAAAGAGAAAAATGAAGATAAATCTGAGAGGTCATCAGACAGATTGAGAAAGAAGGTGATAGATAGATAGATATATAGATAGAGAGAAAGGGATAAAGATAGAGAGAGAGAGAGAGAGAGAGAGAGAGAGATGGAGAGAGAGAGAGAACGACAGACATTTCATAATACTGCAGTCAGTATGGTCCATTGGGTCTGCTGAAGACAATTTATTCTGCCTGACCAACACCGGCGAGACTCCGGGAGCCAATTTTTGACTCGTTGCTCTTCATCAAATGATCATATTGTCATTATTTCTCTCCCTCTTTCATACTTTTTTTCTCTTCCTCACTCGACCACTTTGCAGTATTTTAGTCAGTCTGTCAACCGAAACAAGACAGTGGAAAATGGTGAATACTATTAGATACGGGAGAAAGACAGCGAGAGAGAAGGGCGCGAGGAGGATTGGAAAACAGGCAGAAAGGGAGACAGAAACAGAGGGAGAGAGAGAGAGAGAGAGAGAGGAATATTACACATTTTAGTTGATGCATGGAGTTAATGTAGGACATTCAACACGTAAGGCTTACATAATTGCAATAGTTTAATTGGGCCTTCGAGCCCAAGCCCTTTTTTTGTTGGATAATTATTGCGATGCAGGGATTTCTCTGAGATGTTTTTTTTTTTTTTCTTGTTCTTCTTCTTTGGTACGACCTTTGGTATTATTGGCATCACTCACATCAGTTTAGGTGAAATTACTCTGCTTCTCATGATATTTAACACAGAGTCCATGTCTTCCTGTTTAATGCCCTGACATAATATGATTTCAAATTGTCATGAATCTGTTACTCTCAGTTGTTACATTGTAATGAACGGATATCACCCTGTCATATTCCATTGTACTTACGATGAATTTCTAACTCTTTTAGCAATAGGGTAATTTGCTTATATTAACACCAGGCCCCTTGATACTTTAAAAAAGACCCTATTTTCATTAAAATGGACATCACAGTGTAAACTCAATAAAAATGTCTGAGATTACATATCATGAACATGACAACATCGGGGGGTGGGGGGGGGGGGTTCTACTTGAATCGGCATAGGCCTACAATATCACAAACTTTCGAAACCTTTGGCACATTTTGGCGTCCTTGTCATTCCACTTTCGAATGACGATTTTCTAGAATGTCATTAATCTCATTAACATTATAACATATTAAGATTATGCACAGATCCAATAGCTTATATTATAAGTTTTGTTCAGCGATGCATCAGCAATAATCATCTTTATATTAAAAACACTAATGTTTCTGTGATAAGGAGGAAGTAGTGGACAGCCAACTGATAACTGAATTCATCATAGACATGATAGAATTCAAAAGTATGAATGAAAATACTTTACAGGCTATTACTGTCAAGCGGTGTTTGATTATGTCAAAATACTCACTTAGCTGCAGTCAAATCTCTTTCAGAAATACGAATCTTGTTTTAACAACTCCATCTATTGACGGATGAACGTTATCATTATAAGTAGGTCCATGATGTTTTGTACGCTCGTATTTTTCTATTATCCCCCCCCCCCCCCCATCCCGCCAAGTAAATATTCCTCCATTGACTGTCATTTCACTTTCGCTAATCTGTCCCATTTATTTCCGCGTGTCGTACAGGTGTCGTCTGTAATTAATTTTACCCAGACATTTTTCTGTCGAAATTGCTGTAAACATTAACCTCAATTAGACGGCCGGCCGTTCCTCACTGTCGCAATAAAATCAAGTTGAAACTCGAGGGCCTGAGCGGGCTGTAGCAGTCTCATGAAGGGTTTGGATGCGATATAATCAGTGATGGGGGCTCCTGATTGCCCCAAGTGAAATGATTAGAAGCAATGATGATGGCGGGATAAAACCGACTAAAAAGGAGACTGCCTAGGGTAGTGCGACTGCGATTTAAAACTCGACTGGAAATTTTGAAGAAAAAAATCACTGAAGTTTCAACAAAGAAAGTAAACTAGAAAATGTACATTTTTCTACTTGTTTTTCATAGCAGCTATTCGTATCAAATTTAATACACAAGATATTTAAATGAATTCTCCATTGACCTGACTTTACAGGTTTGTTTATGAATAATCAAGGCCATATGGATACAGATACAAGTTTAAAGCCAACCTTAAGATAATCTCTTTTAGGGTTCACTTCTGTTTCTACAATGGTATTCATAAATTCGTAAATTAAAAGAAAACTAATCTACCAAGAGAATGATATGAAAAACGAATAAATACGATAACAAGCTCCTGAAACAATAAACATACAAATGGAGAGAGGTACAGAAAAAGAAGATAAAAGAACAGGAATAATATACACACAGATGAAATAAGGGATAAAGATAGGATGGAAGAGAGAGAGAGAGAGAATGAGGGGTGGGGATGAGAAAGAGAGAGAAAGTGTGCATGTGTTTTGAAGGGATAACGATAGAAGGAGAAAAGGGAAAAGGGGAAAAGAATAGGAAAAAAGGAGAAGGAAAATGAAGAGGAAGAGTGAAAGAGATAGAGAGAGAGAGAGAGAGAAAGAGATAAAGAGAGAGCTATGCCAAGTTTTGTTGGTTGCGTGCAAGCTCGGGGACGCTTGTCTCCTACCAGAGACTTGCCACCACTGCTTCCACCATCTCAATAACGAAATCGGTTCGAGTGTCATGCAAGTCAAAACAGTACTTGAAGAATGATGTGCATTTTTTTTCTTCTGAAGAAGCCCTCTTCTACCAGTCATATTCAGTAATATTATACCGCGCTCCACCATCGGTCAGATACAGACTATAAATCATAACGAACTTGACGATGAATTCTCATCGTTTTGAAGAAATTTACAGTGGCAACGCCGAGGGGTGCCTAGGGGCATAGGACAGGAAGCTTACACAATCATGATGATGGCGGCAGCATTTCTTGATCTTAACACTATCAATGACGGGGCATTTCCTTCAATTTGCTTTTCCATTCAATATTCCAATTCATATACCGTATGAAAAAACCAACCGAACGAATGAGCCGTCTGTTGACGGTATACGACACATGAGTATATAGCTATTTAGATCACGTGATCCATTCGATCCTGGGTATTTTAAAGAGTGCAACGTTTTTGACATCATGAAAGTAAATGGATACAGTGCACAGAGAAACGAAATGACATATAATTTGAAACATGTTATCAAATTCAAGACATAGGCCTAGGAAGAGGAAATATTTTCCGACAAATTCAGGAAGATTTATAGTAAAAATCCATGCTTGATCAAACGACATCCTCGTTCCCGTCCCCTGTCGTTGTTGTCATCATGTCATCCCCATAATCACTTTACATTTTAAATTAACATCTTGTCATTAGTTATTTAAGATCATTCCTTCTAAATTCTGAAAAACATGTAATACAATACATAATCATATCAAAATGTTTCTCTTCTTTCCATGCCACAATATACATCAAAGTACCCACCTGCCTACCCCCCCCCCCTTCTCTTTGATCCCTCAATACCTCCATCCATACAATGAGACTTGTTTCCGTGGCGGAAAGATCATGATGAAAGTCAAGGAGTTTCTACAATTGGGGAAGAAAAATTCGTGTAATCTATCTCCGTTGTACAAATGTTATGAAGAGAGAGCGACACTCCGAGAGGGTGCTAGATAAAATGTTTGTGTCTCGCTTGCTCGTTAGCGAGTCAAGACAGGCAAGCCAAAGATTTCCATTGAATCCATACATACGCAATAAGTAACGAGTGGGTCTACAGTTACATGGATTGGATTTTAGAGATCCGCAATAGAGACAGGCGAAAGCGTGCGTTTATTGTTAATGAAATGGAAGAATTGGCATGGGCTTAGTTTGTCATAAATGCTTGCAGATTCGTTTTCATTTTTTTCTTCTCCAAGAAAGGAATAGAAAATGAGAGCAAAGAAAGGGAAAAAGAGAGTAAAGAGAGATAGATGTTCTAAAATGACAGTATGCGGTCAAGTACCTAAAGTGATACAGAAAAAGCATGTATCGTTGTTACATAAAAGCAAAATGTTCTCATCCATTGTGAATCGTGTTACATTTACACAAGGATGGCTGCTTGTATGATACAATCTCAATATTTTCTCAAGCTTTCTTTTCCTCTGTAAGCAAAATCTAACACTTTAAAACGATCTAGAATGTCTCAGGGCGACAAGACATAATTCTGCATTTGGAAAGATAATAAAATGTATGGGTATGAACGGTAGCGTGCAATGTTGCCATAGTTACTCACCTTTGACATGAGTGACGGTGATCTGCATGACAGTGAAATTACTCCGAATAATATCCAAGAAAGTCCTGGCAATTTTTTTTTAATGTTCTCCTTTATCCTTATCATTCTTTGTGCAAAATTTTTCCAAAAATGGTTTTTGTATCCACTGGAGGTGCGACCTTGAGAATATCTAGGACATTTTCCGTGATGGGTGAAGCGGTCACGAATTCGAGTGCGCACGCGCGTCCTCGAACAAAACTTTGTTACGTGTAACGTGCCTGGGTTCAAATGCGTACAAGTCTGTTCCTGAAGAGGACATAGGCAAGAAATGATAAGATGTGCCGCATCTTCAGGCAGTGGTTTCCCTCGTTCACCGGTCTGGAGGTCTGAGGAGCAGCATCGGAGACACCACCACCACCATCTCACTAGGCGAGCAAAACTCCAAATAAGACAGCGACGACTCAAGATCAGACCTTAATACAACAGAATCGAGAGTGACTGTTTATTTGGCTGTTTGTTGTTTTAGTTATTATATGAGAACGTCAGGGGGTACTACTCCCTCTGTACAAGCAGCAATATGTGCGCATATAAAAATAGAAAGACGAAAAAAATGTACAAATAGAGTTATGTTAGCATAAGCCGGCGAGCCATCCGCTTTTCCAGCGCCGAAGCCGTATAAATCACAACGCTAAATATTTTCTTTCCAAATACAAGGGAGTACACCTAGTGCAGTGTCTGCCGCTCATGATGGCCCTGGACTCGGCGCTGAAACAAAACAACCCCGTCACTGCTGGAGTGCCTTCTACTAATAATACTCTCCCTCTCTCTCTACTCGAGCATCAAATATTAGGTCAACTAATATTATTATTATCATTTCATTTGGAGAGAGGTGTACATAGGTGTCGGTAGGCCTGACAACGTTTAGATTAGTTATCATCTGTATTTTTCTTCTGGCTGGCGTGGTTTTGATTCCCCTCTGCCACCACGATGGATGGATGCACTCCGAGCCTTCTCTCTCTCTCTCTCTCTCTCTCTCTCTCTCTTTCTCTTTCAGTCTGGTGAGTTGTCATGAATGAACTTGGAGTCTCTCCTTGACTGGGTTTGTGTTGGAGTAAGACCGAGACGATGGAGAAACATTGGGCGATGACTCTATACCCTCAGCATGTCCTTACTGAGTCATCATGGAAGACGTCTTACTCCTGCTCGCTTGGTTCATGAGATGGGAGAAGGTGATGTAGCTAGTCTGTCTGGTAAACACTTGTTGACGAATCTGAAGAATGTTGTGTATACTCAGGTTGAAGGCTATACTTTCAATGAAAACTGCGGATAATATGTCAAATGCTTCTATATAACGTAAAATTTAAGTGATTACTTCAAGCAAATGAGAAATAAAGTAATTTGTTTAGAAACTCAACATGGTGTAAAATTACTTAGTCAATCCACATGGCTGTCTGGTCTTTGTGTAAACAAGTGAATGTCCTTAGATTATGAATGTGATACAGTAAACCCGGTACGTAACAACCTCTCATGAGAAATTAGAAAACCTGGTCTTCATGGATACGTTGTCTTTCTGTGCAGGTTCTCATTATTAAAGAAATCTCTGAGAAACAATTCCCAGGGGAAACAAAACTGTGATTTCTGTTGTCAGACAGTGTTGAAAAGCGTATTCGTGCTCAAGCATTATTTTGTTGTGTGTAGAATTTATCCATTTAATGCACAGCATTAAAATGGGAAAATCTGTACAAAGTGCAACCATATTTGAACATATCACCGGAGGGAGGTATTTCCAAGGACTAACTTGAAAGATGCGTCGGAAACGATGCCAGCGAGATGAGATGCCTCCTTCGCTTTGTTAGTATGGATGGGAGAGAAGATTGTTTCCTGGCTGGCAAAGGCTTCAACCAAACACCCACTCAACATCACCAATAAGATGGAGTCAATCACAGGGTCCCCGACTCCATTTACTAGAGCGCATCTTTCTGTCACTTTTGGCTAGAGGAAGAACGTAACACTGGAAATAGGTCAGCCTTTGTTCATGTTGTTTGGAAATGCCAAGAAGCAGAAAACAAACATCGGTTAAAACACAGAAAGGTAAAGGCAGAAGTTAAGCTCTGCCAATATAATGTATGTCCTATCCTTTTGACAACACATCATGAAATTAATGCGTGAGTGAAACTGTTACACTACAGGGCAGCCATCTTGTCAGATATTCAGGATTAATCTACAGTCTTGAGTCAATCGGGTACATTTCACATTTCTTTTGTCAAAGTGATACGACGAGAAATATTCAAATTCTAAAGGCATTTATGAGTGAGTCAGTGGAAGGAATACTAGTATGTTCATTTCAATATTTCATTGTGTGAAATTAGAAACATATCTGTTTATATGCATAATACTAATTGTTTTCAGCCAAATAACAGAAAACCCCAAAATTGCGTCTTTAGATCCGACAATAAACCCCTGGTAAACTACAATTATCGAGGAAAGATTTCTCTTGTGAAAACTTGCCAAAGAGATGATAATAATGACTATAATTACAGTATTAGTAGTAATGGTAATGGTAATGATAACAACAACAGCTACAATAATATCAATAATAATAATAATGATAATAATAATGATAATAATAACAGTAATAATAATAATGATAAGAAGAAGGAGAAGAAGAAGACGAAGAAAGAAGAAGAACAAAAAGAAGAAAAAGAACAAGAACAAGAAGAAAAAGAAGAACAACAAGAAGAAGAACAACAAGAAGAAGAAGAAGAAGAACAATAACAACAACAATGATAATCAACATTGGTCAAAGATTTACGAAAAAAGAATTGTTTGATCTCAGCCTCTATGTAATATGTTTCTGCCGTTGTATGCGCAATATGTCCACCCTACATATGCCTCATATTATTCATCTCTCATCTTGACTAGTTGTTTCTAAACCATCTTGATTACCTATAGTGATTGAGCATCCAAATCTTTTCCTTCTATTGCTATCATAAGCCACGGGCCGTAACGGACACAGCGTATCAACGGTGACGTTGTTTAACGTTTCTTCCAATAATATTTATTAAAGTTTACGTCGTCCCCCGTCGCGGGACCCGTAAACGATTGGGTGATAAATGACGAGGGGTACAAAACGGTTCTAATTTGTTCTATATTTCCTCTGTGCGTGGATATACTAGTACCACAAAGAAGGGGTCAACAGATGAAAAAGAAGTGAGACTTATCTATAACCAACGATTCCGTCGACACGTGGAGGTTAGTTTGTAGAAGATTATGTAAAGGTGACCCTTGGAGATTTAAAAGAGCATGGTTCTAGCATGTTCTAGATTCCATCCTGTCCACCTCATCGAGATTACTCAGTTGACCAGTCGGACTTTGTTATGTATTCACATTGTTTATCCCTCCCCCTGATAATGAACTCGACAAATATTGGACAAAAGACCGTACAATACAAGCAGTATTGTGAAATCATACTAGAAAGCGATTTTAGCATCTCTGCATACACAGACAGGTCATCTCAAGTGGCACATACCATACATGCGGGATGAAGGAGGAAGAATTTGGAAGATGGACCACATCAGTAAAACAATGTAGTAAACTCCAAAGTCCCCGCCATGTTATTTATAGTCTCAGTAGTCAACATGAAGCATAATCATACCGAATTACAAATATAGTATGAGCATCTCTATGATTCCATCCTATGTCATGCTAACGTAATTGGCATCGCAATATAATGACCAATATTAAGACCAGAAGTTCTTCATTTCGGGGAAGTGACCCCATTGTTTCATTCATTTATTTATTCATTCATTTATTTATTTATTTATTTACTTATTTATTTATTTATTTATTCATTCATTCATTTATGTACATGTATTTATTTATTTATTTATTTATTTATTTATTTATTTATTTATTTTGAGGGGGATCTGGTCTGTGTTGATATTTCGGCATTATTTGTTTTTGTTGTTGTTCTTGTTTTGTTTTTTCCCTGTTTTGTTTTTTCCCTGTTTAGTTTTTTTCGTTCGTTTGTTGTTGCTCCATGGAGGGGGGGGGGGATAACATTGACAAGTGATTGACATGGAATGCCAAATAGGGTCGGAGGGGGGAAAGGTGAAATGATGCACAACTTGGGTTTTTTTTTGGGGGGGGGGTCAATTGCTATCGAGTTACTGAGTTTGATAACAGCCCTAACATTGTTGCTGCTTCACGGAGATTGAACTACATCGATACTGTTTCAATTAGAAATACCACCAGATAACATATAGATTCACTTAATTAACCAATATAGCGAACTTATCGAGCATACCCTTTTGTATCAAACTGTAAACTAATTTGACCCCTCTAGTCATCTTTGTCCAAGATGTCTTCTTATTTGATTGGCCTTTTCTGAAACCGGATGGTAATTGGTTGTTTTCAACATTAAAGCTCAGGAATACAATGCTCCTATTTTCGAAGAACGTCTCGAAAAATCCAGACATTGTCTGCTCGAATTGGTTGAAAGGTAACCATGACGACAAAACGTTTAAATGACATAAGTAATTACCACATGATAGCATGACGATGATTTCATTTGTGCTCGCTGTTGGTATCTTGTGGAGAGAACTGAATAAGGTCGATTAAACGAGTCAGTCTTCCCCATATTCTCATCAACTCTTGGGAAAAACCGAATCACCGGTCACAACAAAGCGATTGACAACTGAGCGTACTTAGAACGAACATAATTATGTTGAACCAAAATGGCCAGAATTGCTGGTCATCAGTCGATCTGGGCTTTATCAGGCGATGTGACTGGGTTATCATGATTATTGCCAGGCATCAAAATAGTGTTGTCCTCATATTAATGAAATCACCTTTGTCAAATTGAAGACGATTGGATGATTGTGGAGCATGCTTCATTAGACATGACTATAATGTGTCGATTACGGTCATTTTGTAAACAGCTCAATGAATAGGTTTCATGTTTTGGTCATCGTGTGGAATTAAAGAAAGGAAATACAACACAATGGCGCATTTAATAAACTGGTTTAGCCGCCGCTGTCTGCTTGCGTTAAAGGTTTCATTTTTTCATGGACTAGATCGGAACCACCGAGACGAGGTATAAGGCTATGTATCGTATGAATGCAGAGGACGTAAAATTTATATCTCTTAAGTTTAGAAATAATACATCATAAAAAGTTCGCAGTTTCGTAGAAATGGACACTTCTATGATGACTACTGACGATATTTTTCAATACCATTTTCTTTTTTTCTTTTCTTTTTTTTTTTTCATTTTTATCATTCAGGATGACCCAAAGATTTTCTTTCTCGAAATCCAATTAGGGTGTACTAGAACCTAAACCCTATCTTTACGAGCCATGTAGACAGGAAAACTCTGCGAATTATTTTGCTTTCTTCACAAAACGTCCATACAATATGCGATAGTTTCACAAACACCAACACAGACTATCCATTTTAATTTAATTTTCTAATTCTGATTTATTGGAGGGAATGGTTTTCACAGAGTTATCTTTCTCAGCGTCATTTTAACCCACTCGTTAGTAGATTTATTTTTGGACTAAAACTACATTTCTTTTTTTTTTAATTCAGAACCTCATGCCTCTTTCTCTCTTTCCCCAAGATAACAATAACCTAGAGTGTCCATTGCTGATTCGATATGAATCGTATACACAATTCAACACAAGAGACAAAGAATATGAATATTCAACAACTGAGTCATGCTTGTGGAGAGTATAAATATGCTTTCCTTGCAAGGAAATTGTTATTTGTCATTTCGTATCAAAGGATTTCAAATCAATGTAAATACCTTGAACGATTTGTCTAACGACTTTGATAGTGGTCACTTCTCTTTCTTTTTCTTAATGGTACCTCGAAATAGATTACCAACAATTAGAATCTCCTGTTCGGGTTTCCAAAAAAAATGGACTAGCAAAAAGCGAGGAACTCGGACAAGTCGCACCCCCGGCCGCAAGCCTGAGGTAACAGAAAGCTATAAAGATGCTGTATTTTACTCTTTAATTGATTTCTTATTCGCTTGATAGCTCGCTCCCATTGTGTTGCTAATGGCTTTTTCTTTGAGCCGACCGCCGACCTGGGAGACGTTATCGGTTATGGGGTGTCCTTAGCCCAAGAATCTTTTTGTTACTGCGTGGGTATCGGTGACCGAAATTTGTTGACAACAAAGATGGACAATGTAGACTTAAACTGGAAGGTCTATTAAACACGTTTACAAGATTCGTGATCGTCTGGCCTCGTTTTGAGAAATATGTTTTTGAGGCGTTAGAAACGTTTAAAAGAACACTTGGTTGTTTTATTCAATAAAGTGATAAACCCATAGAACATGTACAGTAAGCCCCTAAAATATAAACGATAGAACAGATTTTACAAAGCAATGAACAATGTGGAGATGGTAGATGGTTTTAAGAGCAGAATAAAAACGTACCTTTTTAACCAGTGTTGTTATGATAAGCGCCTGGTCCATCTTTACGAGGGGATATACCGCATATGAATTATATTTGTTGTACTATCATTAATACTACACACCCTGTTGTTATTTGGTCAAATGATAAACATTACGGATATACATGTATACACTAAACATGCAAACGTAGCGTCTAAGTTAGACAAGTAATGTGTCTCTGTTCCTTTTCACACAAAAATACTGACCCTTACAGTAATACACATCATCATTACGAACATATACACATGGTTTGATTTGATCTGATTTTGATTTTAATTCATTCAGACAATATAATACATGTCTCGGGAAGACAAAAAAGGTTTGAGGAAACCCATACCAGTCTGCTTCAGGGATTAAAAAAAAAGCGATAGGAGCAAAATACATCATAAGCATATCCATAAGGTTATAAAACATGTAAATAATAGTCACCAACTATGATTACAAGGAAAATGATCATGGTAACATTTCAAAGTACAAAAATTGCACGGTGAGATATACATCTACAGACATTTGTGGAAAGAACTGTGTGGGTTGAGATGATTTTAATGTTTTTTTAAAACAAGCTAAAAGTTTTCATATTGACTACATACTTCGTTTCTTCCAGTCATTTGTAGTTTTAGGATAAAATGAGTTCATATAATAATATATTGATGAAAGTACAGTCCGCCCTCTGTTTCTCCAAAATTTAAAGGGATGTTAATGATCCTGTGATTAAGAATAGATTTCAAAAGTACGGTATTGATAGTTTTAATAAAGAAATTGGTTTAAGCTGATAAACTAAAAAACAATATGAATAAATAACCAAAATCAGGAGGTGGAGCTGGCACTACAGAAGCGGCATACATCTCGTATGCCGACTCGTAACTGCAAGACACTTGTGTAATGCCAGCTTATGGGCTTCGCACAAACTGACACCATAACCATCATCATCATTGATGAGTAAAATTTTCTTTGAGATGTTCCTCCATAACGAAGCGCTTTAGCCATGACTCACATGATCTTCAGTAGCCAAACGTTCTCAGAGATTAAGTTATGACAGTCGCCCCAAGGAACCTAGGGTCCCAATTCTCGCCTCACTCTGTCATGAGTAATCTATACAGCAATATCATAGCTGAAAATCAGCTCGGGTCATAATCATCTTTGTCGATCCCTGTCGATGATACGAGTGATGGTTGGCCGAGTTGGCTGAGGGATTGAAGAGCGGGGATCCATTCCTGGTCATCTTGCTGAACTCTGCTGAAAGGAGATGAAGGAAACGAGGGTTAGAGAAACGAAAGGAAAAGACGACTGCGAGATGAGTTAATTAGGTTACTTCACAATATAGACAGTATATTACACAAAGCTATTGTCATCCCACTCAGAAGTACTCTTGATCATGCGAATACAAAGAAGTACTCTTGATAATGTACGTATAATGTTTGGGCTCACTTATTAATATTTAAGAAATAATTTTATGGAACAAAATAATACAATCGAAATTCAAGGAAGTTCGTATTGGAACAACTTTTATTTGGATACGACATGAGAAACAAAAACCAAAGGCTTAAAATCAGAATGTGACAAAACCCATGGGAGGTAAGAAATAAGATAAGAAAATAGACAAAAGAAGAAGAAAACACACAAAAGATAGGAGGAGAATATCGTGAAGATGAAGCGAAACCATCAAAGATCAATATCATCTTAGATAAAACATAGTATTCAAGATAACATGATAACATTGTTTTTGCTGGATGTTTTTTTTAATAGATTAAACGGGAAATTTTTAATAACATAAGAAAATAGGGAGGAGAAAATGTGGAGAATCAGATGTCAACAGAGTGATTTAGAAACTGAGAACTTATAAGCCTCTTGTCCAAGGCTTCCCACTGTTTCCCGCTTACCGTTATCCACAACCAATAATCTTTTCTCAGTCGTGGTCCTTATTATGCCTGAAAGTGAAATAATTCAAACTGGACAATATTTCAAATGATAAGTTTTGGATTTAGAAATTCCAGTAACCTACGACCACCCCATATCCTTCCTCCCTCACTAGCCCGGAGTCAATCACTCAGTGGGCTTCCAAAATACTAGCCTCCTATTTCAGAATAATTTTAACAAAATAATGAAGCATTTCTTAGTTCGGATATGCATTTAATGTTGAGTCGCTAATTCGAGAAATTATTTTTCAGTGCTGAGATTAGTCAGCATGCAGAAAAGGCACTATATCTTTCAAAGTAATATTATTTTCGAGGTTTGCATGCTCCGGGTTCTAGTTGTAATGTTATAATTATTACTGAACTCCCACAATTCCTAGAGTGACATTGTGTCACGTGACAGCCTTTCAATCAATCGAACACATTCTGAAGAAACCCGTTTTTAATATCAATAAATATTTTCTTAAAAGGCATCATATTGTCCCTGATATTATCTCGTCAAATATCAATCAATAATCACGTGATGAATCGAGATATTTACATTTCAAAATATAAGTCTGATTGATACAGACTAACCCATAGGTCGGCGAGGGGTGCGGTCATCTGGTAGAGGCTTGAGGATCTTAGAGGACCAATAAATCTTAACGCCCTTTGAACTTGGCTGCCACTTTCAATCCATCTCGTATCCATTCCGCAATGTCGATTTGCTGCCAGGCAGAGAGTTTCTAAAGAGAAAACAAGCGAACAGAGGTGTGTGACCAACGCGACCCAAATAACAGTTGAAAACTTCCGGTGGGAACAATGTTAGGATGTGTCCATAACATGTTTCATTCTTTCCCCAATTTCTTCAGCCCGACTGAATCAGTAATATCGGTAAACTACAAAATCATGATTTGAAGAAAGCCAGTAGAAATAATGTCATCAGGAACAAGAAAATCGTCATCTTAAAGCAATCGTGCGGCTTCTGAGATTTAAAGACATCCCCTTGATCCTTCTCCTACTCTTTCATGGAGGTAAATCGACATCTTTGAGCAAAGTGTGCTTTTTTAACACTTCGTCACTTTCTTGACCGAGTACTTTCCATGCGGCGATGGGTTTGACAGGCCTCTTCCAGAAGAAGCAGTATTCAGTAAGGAAGAAATGTAGGAGCTTTGCAGTTTGTGAGGGATTAATGTCATATGGACGAAAGTCCCTTGGTCACCCAGTTACCAAATATAGGCTTTGCCCTTTTTGCTCTCCGTATAGGATTCTTTTCCAGATTCAATTGAAAAACGATAAAATATCCTAGTTGAATATAAGAAAAAGTTTCCTAAGACAAACAAACATTAAACATATCGTGTGGGCGCAGTTTTTGATAAACTGCAATCCTGTGGACTTATTTTACTCTATTCGGAATCGACGATCATTTAATGACACAGGTACAGGTACAGATGTCGTAGATCAATAGATTATCATTATGGGTGTATTTAACTTCCGAGGAAATCTCAACTAACGATGGGCATTCCTCGAAAAGCTTATCACACATAAAATATGAACATTTCTTTGCACCTATAACAAAAGCAAGGGAATTACAAAGTTGGAAGAAAATACGTGGGCCTGAACTATAATCTTCACCCATCAGCCACAATTATGAACCGAATATGATCGTTCTTTTCCCCCATGGAATGTTAACATCCAAACAACAATCGCATTTGTTTTCAGGCTTACATTCTGATAATGTAAATTCAGGGTAAATCTGAATAAAACTGTGGACATAGTGGATATAAACACAGTTAACGACAGCATAACGTAACATAAAGATCAATGATCGTTTTTCATTACATTTTTATCTTAATGCCACTCATTTCCGATAATCAAAGATGACCTAATATGTTGTCAAAATCTACAAGACAACCGAATATCAAAGACAAGGTATCTATGGACAGATACCAAACAGACAACAACACCGATAATGATTCAGCGAATCACCAATATTTCATCAAATGTTAAAGTAAATTCAACCTCCTAAAAATACACGATTGTTGATTATTTTTGTTGTTAGGGAAGTGAAAGCTATCTACAGCCAAATTTTGTGCCATTTATTGCGTATCCTCCCCATCCGTTTTACGCAGAGGAAGTGATTTGGGGGGCTGGTGGAATCAATTGACATTAACATTGTAAAGGGAAAAAAAGGGATACCGCTTTGACATCGGCCTGATGAAGGAAATTCTGACCGTGAGAAGGAAGTGTCGGTCTATTTTTAATCAAAAAGCTATGTCACGTTATTAATCGCATTATTTTGCTTCATATAGTTCATACCCGACTTTTCAACCCAGTGATTACATTCATGCAGGATACCAGACACAAATCCTTCCCCTCTAAATTTACTGGAACTACTCTGGGCCTTTCCCTCTGCAAGCCCCCACGCAATGGTGAACATGCTGAATGGATTCGGCACATGTTACAAATCATGTGAACTTGATGTTGTCTACAGTTTTATACGCTTGAATCATTGACAAAGTTCAGAATTTGTTTTCTTTGTGACATCTTCCATTCATTATGTAATTTGTCAGATAGGCAAACGTCGCTGAAGAACCAGTGTTCCGCCAAATACACGGTAGGTGTTTCAAAGAGCAAACCTTCCTTGACTAAATATCATGTAATAGACATGATAGATTCAAGATTTGT
>CM057158.1:7577527-7586931 GCA_029962745.1 Echinometra lucunter
TTCCATCATCTTTCCTTCCGCCAAAAGTGAAAGATCGAGACAGAATTTGGAGAAAGGGTGAGGATAAAAGATGGAAGGAAGGGTTATGGGAGTACAAAGCACTGTTGGGTGGGATGGACTGTGTCGCTATGCCTGTCTTGACGTGATGGAAGAACAGTCATTCATCTGCATCCCGTAACCATGACAACTGAAGGCTATTCTCCATGTGCCAACGCTGAGAGTAGTTGGAAGTAGGTAACGAGCATGGAACAAGCGAGTCACACATTTTATATGAACTTACTGCAACCAAGGAGGTACTATAATAGTCCCTGCTTGCTGCAACAATAACGTGATGACATTTTCTGTATGTTCTGCATGTGCTCAAAAAAAATGAGAATCGCATTCACTTACTTCCAGACATGATCACACACTGCAAGAGCGGGCTGCTATGTCAAGAACATCATGTAAGGAAATGACTGCAGAATGTTTTTTTCAAGTTAACCGCATGCTATAAATACAGCACTGCTATGTATTCGATCATGATTGACGAGTGAAACTACTTAAGACAGCTTTACAGCTTGGAAACGTCCCAATGTCTGATAGCGAACGTCACAAACTGTTTGATATGGAAAACAATCATTTGAAATTGAAACCAGGGATGTAAATTACCTCATCTTTCACATCATAACATTGATAATAATTTTTTTAAATTTACAAATACACACACAAACAAACATAAAATACAATCAAACAGGAGTAAATTTCATGACAGGTTAAGAGTTTGAACCCAGAACCTCTCCGTGATTATACGGAAGCAAGCTACTCAACCACTCAACCCTGCTGTCGTCCTTCAGCCATTGACCCTGGCAACACATTAGTCCCATGGGAAGCAAACTAAAGCAGAATAGTGACCTTTCTCGGCATGATGCATGTGACATTTGCTATGTCTAAACGATCACTCAAAGATTGAAGGCGTAGCCAGAGGACGGCAGGGAATTATCACCACCACCACCACCCCCAGCCTCAACCCCACTCCAACCCCCTCCACCTGGTCTCGTTAGCACAACAGTATACCAGCTTATGAATTAGGTGAGCTTTGTGTGTCTTCATGGTAAAGACAATCATATATTTCACATTTCTAAACGATCACTCGAGTTCTAAGACGTAGCCAAAAGGACAGCAAGGAATTCCCCCCCCCCCCCCCTGTATCCTTTCCCAAGATCATAACGGTACTACAGCAACTAATCAAGCGAGGTCATTTTCTTAATGTCTCCACGGTTAAAAGACAACTTATCGTACTTAAGGTGTGAAAGCATATGAAGAACAACAGTTAAAGTTCTTCGTGATTAAAATCATGATTCAGCGTGTACCAAATAATTATGCCTCAAAGACAAGAGTCACATCCCTGCTTTCATGGAGAACCCTATAATGCATTCGCCTTCGTCATGTCGGTTTGATGCTGATGGCATGAACTTGAGTGGAATGAATTCGTGGTGGAAGATAAATTTTTATTGCCTTAAACTTGAGGTCAAAACCAACTTTACTGACTTTGTCCTAGAAGACATATGGAAACAGAGTTGTAAACTTTTTGGTGAAGGTATTGGTATCTTCCAAGGACCCTATCAATCAAAATTCGTGTCCGCAAGAAGAAATCAATGCCAGAAAGTACCTTCCAACAAACAGGTATGCAGGCACGTAGATAAATTATACTTATTGGAAACTACACCAGCATTGCGGCGTACTTGTTTACCAATGTGCTGATATAGTATACAAAAAGGGGGAGGGATTAATCAAATTCATAATTCTTTCATTTTCGTATTAAAGTGCCTTCGAGAAGTAAGGAAATCCTTTTAATTCTGCAATTACATTCTGAAATCCAAGCTATGAAAAAAGTGTCACAGCGACGGCAAGCAATCATTATTTTGTTGCTATACCCATTATTATCATTGTCAGTTTCCGTTCATCTTAAAAGAGATGTGAAGGAAACAAGAAGTATGTGGTAAAGTTCAGCATAAGGAAATAAAGGCAGTCGGCCACATGCAACTCAAGATATCATACTATCAACACATCAAGCAGAAATATGCTCAGAACTACAAACACAATTTCAACTTTTGATGAAAATCTACTTTGAAATCAAAGTCACGTAATGTAAAGAGAGCTCTTAATTTGCTTGTCACAAAATATTTGTCAAAACCCTTTTAGGCCGTTTCAGTGGACATTTCACAGGAAATGGATTCCTGGACTGAAATAAAAAGCAGGAACAATATAGCAATGTTTCATTCACAAGTGCACAATAAGGGGACAATGGGGATAAGTATTGAGTTGAAAACTTTCTGATAAAAACCTTCACATATACGAGCCTTCTTTCTCTCTCCTTCTATCTCTCTCTCTCTTTCTCTCTCTCTTTCCCTCTCCAAGAACTATGGAATGCCCTGTGGGTCAAAAAGAACAATAAAGCCAATTTATGGTATATCATCGATGTATTAAATTCACGCTGTGTGGCTAAATGGAAGTACGCTTCGACCGGCTCAAGAAACCAACATGCACTGGAATGACTGGGACAGTTCAAATCAGTTCTTCACGTGTATATAGGGAGTATAACTTATCCTGTGTTTATACTTGATTGTGAATCAAAAGAGTATAACCCATTAACTATATCTTCTTATGAGATTATATCAATCTTATTGCAGTCAAAAAATATATATGTGAAATATGAAATAAATTTATTCATCTTTTCTTAATGGCCTTTTCCCCTAAGTACACAAATAGTACTGTTGCCTGTGTCATGTATATTTGACGGTGGAATATAATTAAACTAAGATAAACCTAGTAAGTAACCTATCATACAAAACATACAACCATTACATATGCAGATAGGGATAATGTTCACGTCCACATAGCAGCACGAGCAACACGGGAGTATCCTTGCTATGTACAGCAAACAAAAACAAACAAGCTTTTCTCCCAATACTTGATCAAAAGTTCTTAAATTGATGAAGATATTCATGAATAAACCGCGAGTCCATGATATCACTCGTATTGTTTGTTTGTTTTCCTTATTCATACTGCGTCAATGCTAATTATGCCTTCCCTTAATTCTTCAGTGCATGAAGTGTATCTAGTGTATGTGTGTATATTCATGATGCACGGTACGGATCATGTCGAACTATTGTAATTCCTTTGAATCATGCTTTAAAATTCCAGTACACACAAGGACCCATTTAACCAAATCTAAACCCTAAAAATCAACAGTGCACTTTTCTGATTAACAGTCTATTTCGGTTGAATATGTCTATAATGATGACCATGAACCCCGTGCTCGAGTCCTTTCGGAATCCCGAGTCGTCTCCCAGCCGGGGGTCTTGGCCTGCCTGTCCGTCCAAAACACTCTCTTTCATACTTCCCTTTTGCTTACTACCATGACTATTTTTCGTTACAAAGTCTAGCTTGCAGGGGCAGGAAACCCTGCAATACTTAGTCCCCGTGTTGTCCAACAAGTTGAAGAATACCTGGCCACTCTGGTGGAAATGATAGGGTGTCAAAAAACGAGGGAAGAAATTGAAAAGAAATACCACAAGAATTCGGTGGACATGGTGGGAGTATTCATGCAAGACGCTTCCTGACAATGTACGTGTCACTTCAATTTTTTGCTCTCTTCCACAGTGTTTACAGCAATATGAGTGAATCGATATACCGGAGTAATATACATGCACTTATTTCAATATCACACTGGCAATCTCTATACTCGTTTAAATTATAATTAAAACGGAGTTTGATCTCGTATTATTTCCGTCTCGTACTTTTGGCAAATTGAAAGTATTACATTTCAAGATCACATTCGATTGCTTGCAGATGAGCCAGATTTCTGGTTATGTGTGTACAATGTGAAAAATAAACTACTTCAAAGCAATTGAAAAAGGTGGATTAAGTAATGAATAAATCGTGATTAATACCATGAGGTGTTTGAAATTATCACAGTGATAAAAAATAAATTTCATCTTGTTGGAAAAACACCTGCACTGCACACAAAAATGAGTCTACTGGACCAGACACAAATGTTCTTGCCGAACACTCCAGTTTATATTTCTTGTCACATTTCAAATATAGAATGTATAGGGCATTTGAAGAATAATCTCTTATAGAGGACATTTCTACTATGATTTTCTTCCAAATTGACATCAACCGACTGAGAAAGCTCACAAATTATCTCTCACGGCCTCACAGAACTCAGATCTTCTTGTAAACTTGTCAATTCATAAATTCATTCAAGGGCATCAACAACATGAACAAGTCCATTCCCATAAACTACGTTTGTTACTGCCTTGTCCTTTCGATATGAAGGATGATGTTCCAAATCATAATGCGCAAAGTATCTGATGTATACAAAGACAGTACAGTGATATTGCATTTTGATATCTACCCGTATGCAAATTCACATCATCCATAATCATTTTTTAAAATTTTTATATTTATGTATTTATTAGAAAAATCATAGAACATTCATAACTATTCAACATATAATGTCGACATAAAGGAATAACAGTGTAAGTTCTCCAAAGTTATTGACCTAAATCTCTATAAATTTTCGGAGACGTCATTTCGGCAGAAAAAAAAAAACCTTAAACAGTTGGAACCACATTACTTATTTATAAATACATGGCTTGTCAATATTATCATCATTTGTAACATTATGCAAAGTGAGTTTGATCAAAAACATGATAAAGATGTTAGAATGCTTATCTGTACGCGCTCTAAAATGATAGGCGAAGGGCATGCCAAGTCGTTTTGATATTTTAACAACATATGTATATAGGAATTTAGAATAATTTGTCATCAATGAATTCAAACTCCTTCCTGCAAGTCTCTTACTTTTTTCTAGACAGATACTCATGAGATCACAAGTGTTGTGGACATATCACTACGACGACTTCTTTTTTTTTTCACGCTGATGTTTTCAAGAGAATACAGAACGGAGCAAAACCGCAAAACATTATGTAAACATATAGGACAACCAGACTCGGCGAGTTTCTCCCAAGTTCAAGGGTCATCGCTGCCGAGCAAGGGTTTATGGATGCGATCGGTGAGAGGATTACGAGTGTAGATGCCGGAGAATTGAGAACGAGCAAAATATCCATGTATGATATCTAATATCAGTGCCCTATAATAAACTTGTACGTGCACTCTGCGTGTACAGGTTTGTGACCACAAAGCGTTCCAGGTTAGAACCATGGCAAAGCATTATTTGTAGAAGAGTGTCGAATAGTTCCAAGATAGACCGCTTTTTGCGAGGCTTTGGCATCTCACAAGTTCCGGATGAAACAAAATGTGTTACATTGATTTAACTCTTCCTGATCCCATGGACTGATGAATGTATTTAATAAAGTATTTTACAATCACATTTAACCTATGCGGTTAATTCAAGATCAATAAAATGGTATCAAAGATAAGGAACATGAACCCATCCATGATTACGTTGAGAGTGGTGGTCCGAAATCGCTACTACTGACTGCTTGTTTAGTAACAACTTGGAATAATTGAATCTAAAGAAAAAACCAAACAAACCATGGAGCATTGTAAAGTAAAGCAATTCCGAACACCCTGATAAACATAGTTTAGAAAATAGACATTTTATTTAATGTAAATCTTTTCAACTGCGTATAATCTTGTAAATCAGGCTAGAACCACCTCTGTAATTCATCAAATGTTCTGAATAAATGATTCGCTATTATTGAACTCAGTGGATGATTTATTATGCCTTTAAACATGTTAAAACTCGAACTGACACTAACCATCTACAAACAATCTGAAGTATCGTGAGGAAATGATTTACAAAATATTCTCGCTGTTGACACATAGTAGGACCTTATGACAGCCTCCTACTATACGTATTACATCCTTATAGATGAAAATGGTTGTGCATACTTCCTGAAGCTAAAGAATGAATACTTTTCACTATTTCCTCCTTTATGATGTCCATCTCGAACCAAAGATCACACAAGCTTACTCATCACTATTCTCATGTTTGGTAGGCAAGCGTCGCTTTACGCATGTATCAGATATCACATTACCATCTTAACGGAAATGGATAGTGCTTCATCTAAATTAAAAAACACCAAAAACAAACAAAAAATAAAAATAAAACAAAACACAAAAACACTGTTAAGGTTTATCAGTTTAGCGTGTTGATTATGCAATGAATTAAGAGGAGAATAGGCATGTGATTAATGAGACTTCAAAACCTTCCAATTTACTGCTAGATTGAAAGCTTGCTAATTGTCGAACAAATTTGCAACCATGCACAGAGTTCATGCAGTTATGCCTCTATATATGACTATAATGTGACATGAATTACTTGGTACAATGGATAAAATGGACGTTTCTGTCGGTTTTTGATACATGAGAACATTTCGAGAACCATGGGTTTTAAGTTACATGCATGTAGCCACATATATGCTCTTCAAAGAGGAATTGCATATAGATGATAATTATTATACAACTCGAGGTTTACTTCAAACTAATGAAAGTTCAGTTCCTCCACATGTATGGTTTCAACAATCTAATAAATGGTTTCAACAGTTTAAATAAATCTCTATTAGGACATCCCCAACTGTAGAAACATTCAAAATAAGGCTCAAAACATATCTCTTTTTCAAGAACATCAGGGAGCGTTTCATGAAGTGTTTTGTCGGTGATTTTCACCGACAACTGTTATAAGCTACTGAAAATCCTTGCATCTGATTGGGCTGAGAGCAAATTAGTCGGTGAAAATCACCGACAAAACTCTTCATGAAATCCTCCCCAGGAGTTCTACAGCGCAGAGAATATATGCACATAGGTTCTGCGCTCTATAAATTGGTATAACATACACATACATATATGTATGTATGTTTATGTGTATAATATATATATATATATATATATATATATATAAAAACAAATTCATTTTTTAGATTTTCAAGTACATGAATATTAAGCCATTGCAACTTGTTTAATAAATATTTACTTATATACCATGATCCCAACGCAACATCATGATGATATGTTGATGATAGAGATCACCATTTATGATGGTTCGAGATGTCGCTGGAGTTGTAGACCTTGCTGTCATGAACAACCAGGGAGTTGGAACAGAACCTTGAAGGCTGTTGTCACTGGCCCTTCCTGTCCTCTTACCTATGCTTACGTGACATGAAAACGGGTTATGTCATTGTTTGGATTCCGCGGTGACCAACAAGATGGTGACGGTTGTGATGTTTTTGAGGACAACGATGATTTTGATCATGATAGTGTAGCTATGATATTTAGGAGGAGGTAGATAAATGCGATGATCAGAGCCACGATGGTGTTGATGAAGATGATGAGTGATGATATAATGACGAAGTGTTGATTATCATCATGATCATGGAAACAAATAATGATTAAAGTGACATTGCTAATGTCTGATGGTGTGGTGATAGAAGTGATGATGGAATGATAGCAATGTACATGTACATGAAATAGTATAGAAGCAATAGGAGTAGTCAGTAGGAGTCGAGTAGTACTTGTAGTAGCAAAATACAGTTGAGTATAGTAATGGTGGTATGGAAGTAGTCTTACATTAAGTAATCGTTGTCATTTTCGTCATCGTATAGAGGTATATGTAAAACATGTAGAATGACAATGAACTTTCTGAATTACCACCTGATTGATCCTCGAGGTCCACTACGATTATTGAAGGTGGTGATGACGATGACGACAACGACGACCACAATGATGAGGGAAATGATGATAAATATACTTGTAAGGATAAATGCATGATCACGACAGTCAAGACGGTTGTAGGAGTAGAGGATAAAGCTCATGCGGAGGAGGAGGAGGAGAGGCGGAGAGGGCGGTAATGGAGGCGACATGTCGGAAGGATATACTTTTGGAATATAATGGTTTACCTGGACATTCATGATTTTATTACTATTTATATGATGGATAAGGACGCGTAGGAGTTTGTGAAAACATGGTAGAATACGGAATTAAGAAAAATATATACTGTGTGAATGTCAAGAAGGCTCTTAAAACTTACGGCAGCTTAACGATAATGTATTGAGTAGATAGGGAAATACAAAACAAATTAATCAGCAGATTAATGGATTGATAAGCACTTCAATCTGCTGAAGAATATTATTATTATACATTTTCGACAAAACTGAAAATATTGGAACACGGCAATGTAAACAATGATTTTTTTTTTGTCATCCCTTTTAGAATTTAGCTGCATCTTAAAGTGACTGTTTGCACGCTCTTGTTGAAAACGCTTGAGTTTGGTACACACAGATGCAACAGATGTCAGTTTTTTAAGCGGAAAAAAAACAAATCAAATATTCCACCAGCCGTAACACTGCGGTAACCCCAACTTCCCTCTCCCTTTCAATTCTACCGAACACCTTGCCGAAAAAAGAGATTATCCCGAGCTGTAGTCAAATCGATATCCACTCAAAATCTGACTACATTTCCATCATGGATTCTCTACTCCAACCCAGCACTTCTTGTCGTCTGCTTTTTAGATTGTCGATGGGTTTGGCGGGAAAACCGATCCGATCGATCGATAATGTTTGTGGACGATTTCATCGAATTTGCTTCCACACTTTCTTTATCGGTTTGTGAAGGGTACTCAGGAAACCACTGGTGTTTGTAACATTTGCATTCCTTAATTCTTTCTTTCGATTGTTGTCTCTGTTTGTCTTCATTTCTTGTATTTCAGCACTTTTTGTTCTTAAAAAAGAAGGGGTAGATTGAATATCACGGGAAAGGCAGGCGGCGCATCTATACCACCTCCACATTTTGGTTAAAAATGCCGGATATAAAGACATGCATAATGTAGGAGGGAAGATATGTTGTGTTAAATAAGAGGATATACCATTGATCATAAATCATTCCACCTATAGTAAAGTAGGATGATGGCATAGTACGTCTTGCCACTTCTCAAACTTTCAGGCTTACTATTATAAGTTATCAATATCACATGATTTAGGAATAATTTGTGGGTTTAAAGCGATGGCATTTTATGTTAATCGTTTGTTTGTGTGTTTTCACTGATTCTCCTTGGTACACAATCCTTACAATGTACGTCTAGTACAGCAGGGATCAGCCAGCCAACAACCTTCTTAACGTTTATTACACCCGAAGGTAATAACGTCATTCTGCCGTGTCTTGGAGGGTCCATTTCGCTCATAAATTCATACACGGCTATCAAATTCACCCTCCTGCACGTGTTCCGTTTTCAGAAACACACCGCAGTAAGTGATATCTTACACCCGATCTTAAGCCAACATTGATTAAAATTCGAGTCAATTTTGATCGTATTCGCATTGCACGAGCCTAATTTCGTGTCGTTGCCGCTTTGAGGACTGCGATTCCTTTTTACCCCATGTCCTTCCCTAACCCCCTCGAGT
>CM057158.1:7587431-7603104 GCA_029962745.1 Echinometra lucunter
ATTGGTATCTTCCAAGGACCCTATCAATCAAAATCGTGTCCGCAAGAAGAAATCAATGCCAGAAAGTACCTTCCAACAAACAGTTATGCAGGCACGTAGATAAATTATAATTATTGAAACTACACCAGCATTGCGGCGTACTTGTTTACCAATGTGCTGAGATATTATACAAAAAGGGGGAGGTATTAATCAAATTCATATCTTTTTCATTTTCGTATTAAAGTGCCTTCGAGAAGTAAGGAAATCCTTTTATTCTGCAATTACATTCTCAAATCCAAGCTATGAAAAAAGTGTCACAGCGATGGCAAGCAATCATTATTTGTTGCTATACCATTATTATCATTGTCAGTTTCCGTTCATCTTAAAAGAGATGTGAAGGAAACAAGAAGTATGTGGTAAAGTTCACATAAGGAAATAAAGGCAGTCGGCCACATGCAACACAAGATATCATACTATCAACACTCGAGCAAAATATGCTCAGAACTACAAACACAATTTCAACTTTTGATGAAAATCTACTTTGAAATCAAAGTCACGTAATGTAAAGAGAGCTCTTAATTTGCTTGTCACAAAATATTTGTCAAAACCCTTTTAGGCCGTTTCAGTGGACATTTCACAGGAAATGGATTCCTGGACTGAAATAAAAGCAAAGAACAATATAGCAATGTTCATTCACAAGTGCACAATAAGGGACAATGGGTAAGTATTGAGTTGAAAACTTTCTGATAAAAACCTTCACATATACGAGCCTTCTTTCTCTCTCCCTTCTATCTCTCTCTCTCTTTCTCTCTCTCTTTCCCTCTCCAAGAACTATGGAATGCCCTGTGGGTCAAAAAGAACAATAAAGCCAATTTATGGTATATCATCGATGTATTAAATTCACGCTGTGTGGCTAAATGGAAGTACGCTTCGACCGGCTCAAGAAACCAACATGCATGGAATGACTGGGACAGTTCAAATCAGTTCTTCACGTGTATATAGGGAGTATAACTTATCCTGTGTTTATACTTGATTGTGAATCAAAAGAGTATAACCCATTAACTATATCTTCTTATGAGATTATATCAATCTTATTGCAGTCAAAAATATATATGTGAAATATGAAATAAATTTATTCATCTTTTCTTAATGGCCTTTTCCCCTAAGTACACAAATAGTACTGTTGCCTGTGTCATGTATATTTGACGGTGGAATATAATAAACTAAGATAACCTAGTAATAACCTATCATACAAAATACAACCATTACATATGCAGATAGGGATAATGTTCACGTCCACATAGCAGCACGAGCAACACGGGAGTATCCTTGCTATGTACAGCAAACAAAAACAAACAAGCTTTTCTCCCAATACTTGATCAAAAGTTCTTAAATTGATCAAGATATTCATGAATAAACCGCGAGTCCATGATAACACTCGTATTGTTTGTTTTTTTTCCTTATTCATACTGCGTCAATGCTAATTATGCCTTCCCTTAATCTTAAGTGCATGAAGTGTATCTAGTGTATGTGTGTATATTCATGATGCATGGTACGGATCATGTCGAACTACTGCAATTCCTTTGAATCATGCTTTAAAATTCCAGTACACACAAGGACC
This sequence comes from Echinometra lucunter, assembly GCA_029962745.1. Taxonomy (NCBI): domain Eukaryota; kingdom Metazoa; phylum Echinodermata; class Echinoidea; order Camarodonta; family Echinometridae; genus Echinometra; species Echinometra lucunter. Next base: position 7,589,032 of record CM057158.1, read on the forward strand.
CATTAACCAAATCTAAACCCTAAAATCACAGTGCACTTTTCTGATTAACAGTCTATTTCGGTTGAATATGTCTAATAGCATGACACAATGAACCCCGTGCATCGAGTCCTTCCGGAATCCGAGTCGTCTCCCAGCCGGGGGCTCGTGGCCTGCCTGTCGTCCGTCCACAGAAACACTCTCTTCAAGACTTCCCTTTGCCTTACTAACCATGACTATTTTTCCGTTATACAAAGTCTAGCCTTGCAGGGCAGGTAAACGCCTGCAATACTTAGTCCCCCGTGTTGTCCAACAGTTGAAGAATACCAGGCCACTCTGGTGGAAATGAGTAGGGTGTCAAAAAACGAGGGAAGAAGAAAGAAAAATTGAAAAGAATACCACAAGAATTCGGTGGACATGGTGGAGGAGTATTCATGCAGACGCTTCCTGACAATGTACGTGTCACTTCAATTTTTTCTCTCTTCCACAGTGTTTACAGCGATATGAGTGAATCGATATACCGAGTAGAATATACTGCCTTATTTCAATATCACACTGGCAATCTCTATACTCGTTAAATTATAATTAAAACGGAGTTTGATCTCGTATTATTTCCGTCTCGTACTTTTGGCAAACTGAAAGTATTACATTTCAAGATCACATTCGATTGCTTGCAGATGAGCCAGATTTCTGGTTATGTGTGTACAATGTGAAAAATAAACTACTTCAAGCAATTGAAGAAGGTGGATTAAGTAATGAATAAATCGTGATTAATACCATGAGGTGTTTGAAATTATCACAATGATAAAAAATAAATTTAATCTTGCTTGGAAAACACCTGCACTGCACACAAAAATGAGTCTACTGGACCAGACACAAATGTTCTTGCCGAACACTCCAGTTTATATTTCTTGTCACATTTCAAATATAGAATGTATAGGGCATTTGAAGAATAATCTCTTATAGAGGACATTTCTACTATGATTTTCTTCCAAATTGACATCAACCGACTGAGAAAGCTCACAAATTATCTCTCACCGGCCTCACAGAACTCAAGATCTTCTTTAAACTTGTCAATTCATAAATTCATTCAAGGGTATTACACATGAACAAGTCCATTCCCATAAACTACGTTGTTACTGGGCCTTGTCCTTTTCGATATAAAGGATGATGTTCCAAATCATAATGCGCAAAAGTATCTGATGTATACAAGACAGTACAGTGATAATGCATTTTGATATCTTACCCGTATGCAAATTCACATCATCCATAATCATTGTGTCAATTTGATAATAATAAAACATTCATAACTATTCACAACATAATGTCGACATAAAGGAACAACCAGTGTAAGTTCTCCCCCAAGTTATGCCTAAATCTCTATAAAATTCGGCAGAAAAAAAACCCTTAATCAGTTGGAGCCACATTATAATACTTATTTATAAATACCTGGTTTGTCAAAATATCATCATTTGTAACATTTGCAAAGTGAGTTTGATCAAAAACATGATAAGATGTTAGAATGCTTATCTGTAAGCGCTCTAAATGATAGGCGCAGGGCATGACCAAGTCGTTTTGACATTTTAACAATATATGTATATAGGAAATTTGGAATAATTTGTCATCAATGAATTCAAACTCCTTCCTTGCAAGTCTCTTACTTTTTTCTAGACAGTACTCATGAAATCACAAGTGTTGTGGACATATCACTACGACGACTTCTTTTTTTTTTCACGCTGATGTTTTCAGAGAATACAGAACGGAGCAACCGCACAACATTATGTAAACATATAGTACAACCAGACTCGGCGAGTTTCTCCCAAGTTCAAGGGTCATCGCTGCCGAGCAAGGGTTTATGGATGCGATCGGTGAGAGCGATTACGAGTGTAGATGCCGGAGATTGAGAACGAGCAAAATATCCATGTATGATATCTAATATCAGTGCCCATAATAAACTTGTACGTGCACTCTGCGTGTACAGGTTTGTGACCAAAACTTCAGGTTAGGAATCCATGGCCAAAGACATTATTTGTAGAAGAGTGTCGAATAGTTCCAAGATAGACCGCTTTTGCGAGGCTTTGGCATCTTAAGTTCCGATGAAAACAAAAGGTGTTACATTGATTTAACTCTTCCTGATCCCATGGACTGATGAATGTATTTATAATAAAGTTTACAATCACATTTAACTATGCGGTTAATTCAAGACAATAAAATGGTATCAAAGATAAGAACATGAACCCATCCATGATTACGTTGATGAGTGGTCCAAATCGTACACTATGACTGCTTGTTTAGTAACACTTGGAATAATTGAATCTAAAGAAAAAACAAACAACCATGGAGCATTGTAAAGTAAAGCAATTCCGAACACCTGATAAACATAGTTTAGAAAATAGACATTTTATTTAATGTAAAATCTTTTCAACTGCGTATAATCTTGTAATCAGGATAAACCACCTCTGTAATTCATCAAATGTTCTGATAAATGATTCGCTATTTATGAACTCAGTGGATGATTTATTATGCCTTTAAACATGTTAAAACTCGAACTGACACTAACCATCTACAAACAATTAAGTTCGTGAGGAAATGATTTACAAAATATTCTCGCTGTTGACACATAGTAGGACATTATGACAGCCTACTATACGTATTACATCATTATAGATGAAAATTTGTGCATTACTTCCTGAAGCTAAAGAATGAATACTTTTCACTATTTCCTCCTTTATGATGTCCATCTCGAACCAAAGATCACACAAGCTTACTCATCACTATTCTCATGTTTGGTAGGCAAGCGTCGCTTTACGTATGTATCAGATATCACATTACCATCTTAACGGAAATGGATAGTGCTTCATCTAAATTAAAAAACACCAAAACAAACAAAAATAAAAAATAAACAAAACAAAAACACTGTTAAGGTTTATCAGTTTAGCGTGTTGATTATGCAATGAATTAAGAGGAGAATAGGCATGTGATTAATGAGACTTCAAAACCTTCCAATTTACTGCTAGATTGAAAGCTTGCTAATTGTCGAACAAATTTGCAACCATGCACAGAGTTCATGCAGTTATGCCTCTATATATGACTATAATGTGACATGAATTACTTGGTACAATGGATAAAATGGACGTTTCTGTCGGTTTTTGATACATGAGAACATTTCGAGAACCATGGGTTTTAAGTTACATGCATGTAGCCACATATATGCTCTTCAAAGAGGAATTGCGTATAGACGATAATTATTATACAACTCGAGGTTTACTTCAAACTAATGAAAGTTCAGTTCCTCCACATGTATGGTTTCAACAATCTAATAAATGGTTTCAACAGTTTAAATAAATCTCTATTAGGACATCCCCAACTGTAGAAACATTCAAAATAAGGCTCAAAACATATCTCTTTTTCAAGAACATCAGGGGAGCGTTTCATGAAGTGTTTTGTCGGTGATTTTCACCGACAACTGTTATAAGCTACTGAAAATCCTTGCATCTGATTGGCTGAGAGCAAATTAGTCGGTGAAAATCACCGACAAAACTCTTCATGAAATGCTCCCCAGGAGTTCCTACAGCGCAGAAGAATATATGCACATAGGTTCTGCGCTCTATAAATTGGTATACATACACATACATATATGTATGTATGTTTATGTGTATTAATATATATATATATATATATATAAACAATTTCATTTTTTAGATTTTCAAGTACATGAATATTAAGCCATTGCAACTTGTTTAATGAATATTTACTTATATACCATGATCCCAACGCAACATCATGATGATATGTTGATGATAGAGATCACCATTTATGATGGTCGAGATGTCGCTGGAGTTGTAGACCTTGCTGTCATGAACAACCAGGGAGTTGGAACAGAACCTTGAAGGCTGTTGTCACTGGCCCTTCCTGTCCTCTTACCTCTGCTTACGTGACATGAAAACGGGTTATGTCATTGTTTGGATTCCGCGGTGACCAACAAGATGGTGACGGTTGTGATGTTTTTGAGGACAACGATGATTTTGATCATGATAGTGTAGCTATGATATTTAGGAGGAGGTAGATAAATACGATGATCAGAGCCACGATGGTGTTGATGAAGATGATGAGTGATGATATAATGACGAAGTGTTGATTATCATCATGATCATGGAAACAAATAATGATTAAAGTGACATTGCTAATGTCTGATGGTGTGGTGATAGAAGTGATGATGGAATGATAGCAATGTACATGTACATGAAATAGTATAGAAGCAATAGGAGTAGTCGAGTAGTACTTGTAGTAGCAAATACAGTTGAGTATAGTAATGGTGGTATGGAAGTAGTCTTACATTAAGTAATCGTTGTCATTTTCGTCATCGTATAGAGGTATATGTAAAACATGTAGAATGACAATGAACTTTCTGAATTACCACCTGATTGATCCTCGAGGTCCACTACGATTATTGAAGGTGGTGATGACGATGACGACAACGACGACCACAATGATGAGGGAAATGATGATAAATATACTTGTAAGGATAAATGCATGATCACGACAGTCAAGACGGTTGTAGTGAGTAGAGGATAAAGCTCATGCGGAGGAGGAGGAGGAGGCAGAGGAGGCGGTAATGGAGGCGACATGTCGGAAGGATATACTTTTGGAATATAATGGTTTACCTGGACATTCATGATTTTATTACTATTTATATGATGGATAAGGACGCGTAGGAGTTTGTGAAAACATGGTAGAATACGGAATTAAGAAAATATATACTGTGTGAATGTCAAGAAGGCTCTTAAAACTTACGGCAGCTTAACGATAATGTATTGAGTAGATAGGGAAATACAAAACAAATTAATCAGCAGATTAATGGATTGATTAAGCACTTCAATCTGCTGAAGACATATATATTAATACATTTTCGACAAAACTGAAAATATTGGAACACGGCAATGTAAACAATGATTTTTTTTTGTCATCCCTTTTAGAATTTAGCTGCATCTTAAAGTGACTGTTTGCACGCTCTTGTTGAAAACGCTTGAGTTTGGTACACACAGATGCAACAGATGTCAGTTTTTTAAGCGGAAAAAAAACAAATCAAATATTCCCCAGCCGTAACACTGCGGTAACCCCAACTTCCCTCTCCCTTTCAATTCTACCGAACACCTTGCCGAAAAAAGAGATTATCCCGAGCTGTAGTCAAATCGATATCCACTCAAAATCTGACTACATTTCCATCATGGATTCTCTACTCCAACCCAGCACTTCTTGTCGTCTGCTTTTTAGATTGTCGATGGGTTTGGCGGGAAAACCGATCCGATCGATCGATAATGTTTGGACGATTTCATCGAATTTTGCTTCCACACTTTCTTTATCGGTTTGTGAAGGGTACTCAGGAAACCACTGGTGTTTGTAACATTTGCATTCCTTAATTCTTTCTTTCGATTGTTGTCTCTGTTTGTCTTCATTTCTTGTATTTCAGCACTTTTTGTTCTTAAAAAAGAAGGGGTAGATTGAATATCACGGGAAAGGCAGGCGGCGCATCTATACCACCTCCACATTTTGGTTAAAAATGCCGGATATAAAGACATGCATAATGTAGGAGGGAAGATATGTTGTGTTAAATAAGAGGATATTACCACTGATCATAAATCATTTCCACCTATAGTAAAGTAGGATGATGGCATAGTACGTCTTGCCACTTCTCAAACTTTCAGGCTTACTATTATAAGTTATCAATATCACATGATTTAGGAATAATTTGTGGGTTAAAGCGATGGCATTTTATGTTAATTCGTTTGTTTGTGTGTTTTCACTGATTCTCCTTGGTACACAATCCTTACAATGTACGTCTAGTACAGCAGGGATCAGCCAGCCAACAACCTTCTTAACGTTTATTACACCCGAGGTAATAACGTCATTCTGCCGTGTCTTGGAGGGTCCATTTTCGCTCATAAATTCATACACGGCTATCAAATTCACCCTCCTGCACGTGTTCCGTTTTCAGAACACACCGCAGTAAGTGATATCTTACACCCGATCTTAAGCCAACATTGATTAAAATTCGAGTCAATTTTGATCGTATTCGCATTGCACGAGCCTAATTTCGTGTCGTTGCCGCTTTGAGGACTGCGATTCCTTTTTACCCCCATGTCCTTCCCTAACCCCCTCGAGTTCATCATAATCTAACCTGCACGCTACGCCGGCCCGACTGGACTGGAGGATTGGTGAAAGGGGGAAAGAGATCATCAATAATGAATTTCGATATTTCCCCCTTCTCTTTTTAGGTCGAGGTACATGACAGATTACCGTGTACAAGCGCGGAGTGTAATTGATTTGCTGTGATATGATACCGTCAGCGAGAGTATACCGCGACCAGCGGATACCCGAGGTGTGGAGCTCCCGTTGCCGCCGGGCTATAGATCTCTCGGAGATCCGTGGTTTAGGGCGGATAGATGAAGGTAACACAGCCCAATTTTGTGCTGCATCTGATAACGCAGGCACAGATAAACTCCTAAACGGCCTTCTACTTATTTTGAGATCCTTATGATACCCTGGACTAATTTCAAGGCATGTCAACAAAACTCTACTGGGACTGATCTACTTTTCAGTAATTATTAGCATATTTAATTGGTGTAGAAGGCAGTCATCATTTTTTTTTTTACAACAAATTAGTGCAGTAACCTTCCCAATTAATTCATTACAAATTTAAGATATCATAATTAAAATAATGCAGTAAGTGAAAATAACAGTGTTACCGCGAACAAGAAAAAATAGCTTTATAACAGTTTGATGAACTGGTTTTAAAACAGATAAAGAATTGCAATAATTCATCAGCTGGGTACCAGGAGCATTGTAGCAGTACAAAGAGAAATGTTATATAAATCTAGATTGTTGTCTTTATGACAAGAATAAAACCATCCCTCTCCCTTCTTCATAAATTTAAAAAATCAAGGCTACTCCTGAAACTTCTACCCTAACCCAAGCTTTTTGACTTGGTCACTGGCAGAATAAGCTTGTTATCTTTCACAATTTGTGGGTTATGACTGAAAATCAGTCATGGCATGCATGCATAATGTCTCAGTTCTTTGAACACCAAGGAAAAAATAAGAGAGAGAGTGAGAGAGAGAGAGAGAGAGAGAGAGAGAGAGAGAGAGAGAGACGGCAGCAAAAAACATGCGGATTTACGAAAATACAATATTTCTCACCCAATTAGTTTTGTCAGTAATTGTGCCCATTCTCGTCTTTGTTGTCTGAATACATTTGCTGAAAATGTCAATTTTTACCTCATATTCACTGAAATTTTCAATGTTTTATTTCACGCACTCTTAGGTAAAAACATTGAAACCCCCAAAAGGATTACCGTATTATATCAATCATGCACTGTCATCCTTACAAAAAAATATCCCTTAAGTTATCATAATTACAGCATAAATAATTTGTGACTGCGTTGTATCCTGTGAGTCAAATATTTTAATGATTATCTTATTAATTTTATTGACGTGATATTTCTTTATGCTCATGTTTATCAGTGCAGAAATATATATCAAGTCTGGGAGACTGATAGCGGTTAGTTTTTAAAAAATAATTCTTCCATAAATGAATCTTTGTATGAAATCTTATTGATCTCTCACCTTCAAGTTGTCAGACTGAATTTAAGTTTGGTGCATCGTAATATCTGACATTCTCTTTTCTTTTCTCGTTATGCATGTTAGGTATTGTGATCATAATCATTCTGTCTTATTTCGAGGTAGTACGGAAATGAATCTCTTCCACCATACCTACGTTTTTAGCCGAATTTCCTTTCCAGTTAAATACCGAACGTTAAAGTGGGTCAACAGAATTTACACTTCCAGGTCATATTCATTTTTTTTTTCAGTGAGCAGCATATAGAACATTCTCACTGTTGTGAAAGTTCTTGTTATACAACAGTTTGTAAAGTTGACTTATAGTAATAACGAGGTTGTCATACTTTCGAATTATGAGGAAGGAATATTGAAAAATGGTATTCTCGAAAATTTGACAAATTAAGAAATATTATTATGCAAGATCGACATGTGAAATTTGTTCTGATTACAAGGGGGAAAAATTATTAGAATGAGTCATCAACGTCAACTGATATGATCTTTTGACATTTTCTTCCTCGTTCATTTTGTTTGTTTGTTTTTGTTTTTTACATGGAAACCATTTTAAAAAAATCCCCAATTTGAAAGCATGTTTTGTAAAGTGTTACCTGTGCAAGTATTGCGCGTGCATTCGTTATTGAAATGGCTATACATGTATTGCATAAATATAACTAACAAGATTTACAGTTTATTAGATATTTTAATTACTGATATATCTTGATCGAATGTTAAGTCTATAAGTATGCGTTATATGGCCTTGTATTACGTGTGCTGACTCTGCAATTATCGACCTAATGAGAATTTGTTTAGGTTTGGAAAAAAACTGTAGAAACAAAAGAAACACAAGAAAAATAGAAATATTACAAACACACACATAATAATTGACCACTTGAATGAATGAATGAATCTGATTATTTAGTTGATTTTAGTCAATCAGTTTTTTTTTAATCGAGAACGTTTGGATCACAGATCATTGTTAAGACCACAGATATAAAATATGTTTGAAAAAAAAACCCTCCACAGTTCCTTTTCTTTCTCGTTTTTCCTTCATTGCTCTAACCTGTTCATTGACGAATAACCTCTTTTCTTTCTCGAGGGAAGAATAACATAGAAAGAGGAAGATAAATATTTGGCTAGCATTGTCCTCGAGAGTAAACAACAATAAAGAGGTAAGGGAATTTCTTAAATTTCATGTTATGGGCTTCATTAAGTCCAACAGCTTCCTTGCATGTTGTGCTTCAGAGTGTAATACTGGAAAATTCTTTGATGGTTCTGTTGATTTGAATTCAATTATTCAAATCCTACAGTCCTAAGAGATCGAGAATATAATGAAAATGAGTTATGATTCATAATTATGTTCATATATGGTTGTAAGTCTATTGGGGTGTTGCAAGAAAGTAGCAATCGATTGCAAGTTGCAACTTTACGTAATTTAAACTGATTGTCACTGGCCAATCAAAATCATTGTTGCATGCATGTCTTCTTAAAAAGGCAGACCCTGAGCCAATCAGAATGGTTGTTTCAAAATTAGCAATTATTTGCAATACAATGTACATTGATCATGTCATAACGATTGCTTTGCTTTATCATAGCATGATATAAATGCAATGAGAGACGTTGTATTCCATGGGGTGAAACTTTATAATTTTGTGATAAAATTTTACTTCAAATCTATTATGAAGTCGAATTGATTTGTATTGTGAGCACTGAGGCGTAGTCGTCATCACATGGGTATTTTTTTTATTGGCATCCATCTCAAGTCCATCATTAATAACTTCAGCATAGTATGCAACATCATCATCACCATCATCATAATCATCATCATCATAATCATCATCATCATCATCATCATCATCATCATCATCATCATCTCCACCACCATCAATACAATCGAAATCATCATTATTCTTATAGCGCATTAACCGACAATACTGGCAATCCTAAAACGACATATTTCATTACCAAAATGCCCTAAACACGCCAAAAGGGCATGCTACCATTATTACCCTATAAGAGCAGGCTCATTATTTTTTGCTTGTTATTATGATTTTATAAATTATCTGAAAAACACAAGGCAAACATCCCTTTAAATTATTTCATGACACTGTGATGAGTAGCTCTGTCTTGAAATATTTCCTAATGAATCAATGATGTGATGAAAATAGTGTCTCATCATGATTTTTAGGAGATCTGCGCAAGTATTAGTTTCTGCATTTCAACAGAGTATGTTCATTTTGCTTCATTTTATTCTATAAACAAAACCCCTGATTAGGATCTAAGGGCATGGTTATCATTATCGTCGATTTGAACAGTTTCATTAACTCCGCTATCAATATCATCATCATCATCATCATCATCGTTGTAGTCCTCGTCTTCATCATCATAATCATCAGAAACATCAACATCTTTGTAATCACTTTACATTAAATCATGAATATTTGCATTCACAACTGGCATCAGTATACAATCACAATCATATTCATGATTATCTCCATCCTAATCATCATCATCATCATCATCATCATCATCATCATCATCATCATCATCATTATACACATTGACAGAACCATAGCCATTGTCATTACATCACCACCACCATCAAGATTATTACATCTATCATGTCTATCGTTAATATCTACTTACGCTACAGGGCGAATTGCATTTTCCCCCTCACTTTCATTTTCAGTCTTTTACGAGTTTACGAAATAATACGTAAATTACACGTATATCAGTTACGATGAAGAGAAAAGTCTATGAAGTCCATATAGATTTAGAGATGCTCTCATTCGACATGTAGTACTAGCTCTACCAAAATTCTTCCTTTAGTAGTTATGAAGAATCCTTGTGGGGGGTTAGAATGGGCTATTTCTTGTGGTTATTTAGTAGGGGATCAATAAAACACTAGTAGGCTGAAGGCAAGATCCATAATTTCATTCACAGGTATCCCAGATTGCGCTAGATGTGTTCTGGGAATGCAGGCAAAAAATATCGCATCTTTTCTAACCAAGAGTGTTTCGAGGTGGATATTGTAATTCATTCCACTCCGAAAAATAACTAAAAATGTGAAAATGGAGCTGAAAATAAATTCCGTCATTCTACCTTTGGCTCGATTTCTACAAGTTTCGCAAACTTTGCTTTAATTAGTTGAATTAATGAATTCTACAATTTAGCCCCCTTATTCACATTCCTAATTTTACCATACATTAAAATGTTACTTGAATGAAACTTCATTTGAATAATAATAACAGATACTTGAAGTAACTTTTATGTAAAGTAATTCTAATGCATATTGTATGTCCAAAATAATTTTCTTCCAGAAATGAGAATACTGAAATTTAATCTTTTTAATCTTTTAAATTTGCATCGACTAAATTAAGTACGATAGATCTATTAGGACAAGTGAAATTGATTCCTAGTTTCTCGTCCGGATATTTTCAAATTGAGGAGAAGTTTCCATGTTATTTGGTATTTGATTTTCATTTTCTATTCGGGCAATTTTATAACAAATTTCCTCTTTTTTTTCTTTTTGACATTTCTTTTGATATTTCATTGACATAAGCACTTAAGATGCTCAAAACAATGTGAAAAGGAATGGTATTAATTTTTTTTTTGTAACCTAATTGTCTAGACATACTCAGATCAGTAGATCAAATTAATTTCCTTTTAGTACAAAAATAACAAAATAAAAATTTTGAGGCTCACCGAAAAAAGGAAGGAGGAGGGGACCAGAAACTAGGGATTTTTTTTACTTGGCCTTAGCATGCTTACCGCTGTAAAATAAGGATTCGTGGAGAATACTGTTTTCCTTTTCATTGAGCAAGAATGATGCCTCTCTTTATTTTCAATATTCATAAAAACAATAGTTAATATTTTTTTCACTGAACATTTATAAACTTTGCTTGGACTACATCAATTATTGTCCCTGACATGAAAAAAGAAACACGATAAAAGAGCAATGTGACGGAAAAAGAGAAAATCGAATATTCGAAATCCCGAACTGAAAAGTGAAAAAAAAAATCTTTACACATAACTGGCTGCGGAAATGAAATGGTAAATATCATATCTATTGCTAATCATATTTTACTTCTACATTCATGACTTAGACTACGAAATGTACATGTTTGGCCATATTATCGTAAATAACTCTCACTTTGGCAAAATTTAATGTCGTTTCCAATTACTAAACAAAAAATATTCTTCGAGGACTACTTACATTATATCTTAATTTCAAGACCTCAACAAAACAAAAAAGGGACAAAATCAAACGTAACATAGTAGTTTACACAATAATCGCATAACAACTACATGATACCGTACAAAACAAAAACACATTAGAGATGCTAAAAGCCATCTTGATGTTCTGAAAAGGGTTCTTCTTTAGACACCACAAAATATTACGTTTTGATTTTCAAAAGACAGGAAAAACTCAAAGTGACTCATGACAAGAATTTGAACATTAAAATATCTACATCAATTAAGTATAAGTGTTATTTTTGGCAGGCAAAACTTGCTTGATGTATGGTCATGATTTATGGCAAGAATAATTTACGTGTGCATGTACAGACAATACTCGAGTCTCTCCATCTCGTTCTCATGCCGCTTGAATCATACAGCCCACCTATGTCAGGCGGGGGTCGAGATTTCAATTAAATCGTAATCTCAAAATTCACTCATGGAAAATTAATCCGATTGAAACCATTTTTTCCCCTGTCTCTCCCCATACATGTTTCTCTCTTTCTCCCTCCCTCCCTCTCTCCCTCTCTCCTTCCCTCCCTCCCTCTCTCCCTCCCTCTCTCCCTCCCTCCCTCTCTCCCCTATGATAAGGGATTCGATGGAGTGACTCGAATGCACGTAGAACGTCTGAGATTATGGACGCGTGAGCTACGCCGAGAATACGGCTCAAGTAACGAGCAACATTTACATAGCGACACTACCCCCACACTTCCAAAACTGCCATATTGATTTATTCTATGTACGGCATATTAAGTCGATGCATGCATGGGCACCGTATGATGAAAACTATATAAGGACATAATAGGATGGTCTGAAATATGGCACTCGACATATTACGCCATAGTCTAATTCAGGTCTCACGGGTTCCATTCTTAATAGGAATATGATTCCGTAGAGAGCTACCCCCAATTTGCAACTGCAAATTTGACTTGTTACTCTAAACCAGTCAATGATATTGTTTATTTAAATTATCTTCTTTTTAGCACTTCGGAGCTGATAACATTTTCACACATACTTAGGACGTTGCTTCGACCCCCCCTTTTTTTCAACATTCACAACGGTAACTGGTAACGGGAATTAGAAACTTGAGAAATGTTGTCTCTTCTTATCAACAACGACCTATTTCACAGGGTAATTGGGACATAAGTCCTTCCTCGTCATTATCTACAGTTTAGCTACACACTTACTAATATCCGTAACTTTTATCTCTTATAAATTATTCTCTTCTCTGGTACTTCGACATCAAATCGAAGTCATGGGGACGAGTTTGGCCTAAAACATATTTCATGTTGGGATACCCATCAGGATAAATTTCCTCGGCAACAGCAAAATTCTCAGCTGTACAATCTCGGGCCGACCTCACTGCCTAACAATAGTACACTCCCAAGCCGAAGCAGTATTGACATTTCTCTTTACACAAGGAGTTTAATCTATGCATTCAAGAAACTAATTCAATTTGCACTGAAAGGTGAGATGAAATAAAAGCGTTTCGATCGGTTAGTAACCCCTGCATGCTCTTATCACGGGATAGCAAAAAATATAGTTTCATGTTTGGGGTCAGCGGTCGTTATTTTCATCTCTATCTCGACAGGAAACATTTACATTTGAATGAAGAAAATGGTGTTGATGAATATTTTCTCAATTCATTGAGTGAAATCAGGGACAAAATAGCTGAAATTGGGGTATATGTTATCAATAAAACAATGTAAAGTAAATGGCTGAGAGTCGAAAGAAAGAAAGTGCAGTGCATGAATTCTTCAATCTAACATAATAAACAATAAATATGAAATCAATAGTTCAAATTATAAAACCACTGCCAATTGTCGCAGAACCGAAATTTCAGGGACATAAAATGAAATAAAAAGCTACGCTCTATAGCTCAAACTGGCATTTCTACTCACAACCAATAAACTCGTCTGATTGGTCAGATCTGTATAATGGTATGCACATAAAAGTAACTTTCGTAGAAAGTAAGAGAGTGAGGAAAAAATCCGTAAAGAACCCTGTTTCATCCGTGCCATAATTTACAATTCGTGCTTTGTGATGTACTAGGTTTGTATGGAGAAGTGGAAGACAAGACAATCTTTATCATTTCCCTCATTCCCTGTAGACGAAAAAGTCTATACCTATTACAGAACACGTTCTATTATATTACAACAGATTTTTAACAGGTACATGTACACGTAGGCTACAATATACACCCAGAATAATTGAGCAACAGATTTCTAGAATTCCAGCAGCTCTTGAAGTT
>CM057158.1:7603604-7621818 GCA_029962745.1 Echinometra lucunter
GCAGCTCTTGAAGTTTTTGCATAAGGTCTATATCAGAGAACCCTGCATTAAAAGATACAACGACACAATTAACATTTACACACAACTCACGTTCTAAATTCGACGATGAATTTTTAGAACTCTTGATAACAATGGACGCACTTGACATAATACAGGCAACTATGATGAGTATATTACTCTTTTCCCTTCATCATCTAATTGGAGCTTGCCATAAAAGCATTTCACACGTGTGATAATTTCTTACAGTTTTTGATCGACTTTAAGAGACAAAATGGTAAATAATGCAGACACTATAGTATTTACCCTTGCAGTGTGGCAATGACAACTGTGTATATGCAACACGACATTTCATAACATCAACGTCAAAGCCCTACACAGAGCGGTATTTAAAATGTAGACGGCAATACTTGCATGAAATCACTCAGAAAAAAATACAACGAAGATGATTCCGAGCGATACATAAAAGAAAATGAATGATGCTTATCACTTTGTCATCAATACTTTCGAACAACTACGCCAAGCTCAAAGGAGCCGACACACAATTGTCATTATTGATCTTATATACGATTTGGTGGTTTACTAATTCTCTCATATCATAAAGGTTAAGTCGGGATTAACTTTTTGTTCGGTTACAAATTTGATAGCTTTTGTGCAAGGACAAGTAGTATGCGAGTAAAATGTTGGAACAATTTTGAGATATTGCCCAGCAATGTGAGCAACTGAAAAATCTAATTCAAGGAAACTTTATACGATTACCAATTGCAACAGTTATATGCAGAACCTGTACTTCCAATATTTATCTTGTTGCCCACAGTAAGCTACAATAATGTCAGGAAATAATTTACTCTTGATGTAAGGGAATTGAGAACTTTCAAGTGTCATCACAACACTACGTATGAATTTGTATGCGAAGAAATACCTTCATACCTACGAATTTTTAGAGGTCTACATAACCGAAGAAAGGTATATCCGGATTGTGGCAACTGAAAAGAGCAAGAAACTTATATTTCAATTTTACAATCACATCAGGTGAGGAAACAAAGTATATTGATAAACAAAACAAAATAACACGAGGTATGATAAACACATATAAAACAGAAGACTATAATGCACAATACCACCCCATGTCAGCTTTGGTATATCAGAAAAAAAGGTATTTTATTTTTAGAAAAAAAAAATCTAAAATTGTCACTTTGTTGAGATTTTGTAATGGATAATGTGAAAGACTGTCACTGATGGGCTTGTTTTGAAGAGAGAAAAATACGACCTTTAACATTCGGACATTTCAAGGGTTGAAACCATAAGTACATGCATGAGGCAAATGTTTTCTATATTTTACGACTGCATTGACATAGATTAGCATAAATAATCGATAATGACTGTAGACTTGACCCACCAGTATGTTTGATGTCTGTCTGTTTGTCTGTCTGTCTGTCCTCCGGTTACTCCTTCGTCAAAGAAAGTTTGAATATCTTCACGTCATCATATTTATGGCGAACTTTTGACTACACTAAACAAACTATAGACGTTCATGTTGATTTTGGTATCAAGCATTTTTGTATTTTTCTTTCGCCATTAATCGAAAGTTCAAACGTTATATATTTTTGCATGGTCTCAGTACTTCGAACAATCGTAGCTGTAATGCGCCGATGACGGGTACATTGAAGCGGAGCTTGAACCTGAGGATGATGACCGGTAGCCACTCATCGACGACATCGAGAGCTGGCAGCTTTCGTTGGCATTCGCTGACGATGAAAGCTGACCGTTTTGATGAGCAGCATGCGATAGGGAAACAGATCTTTGAGTGTTATACATACCGCCATAGTGGTCTTGGCTCGATGTCGAAGAGTGCACATCGGGGCTACCGTGGTACCATGAATTCGAGCGATGCACGTTCACGGTACTAGACGGCGTGGTGAGTATCGGGCTAGGGCCGGGAGGGCTGAGGCGTTGATTGAGTCATGTTCCTGCTGAATTTCTTCGGGTGTTGGTGCGATAGCCATATGCTTACCCATCTGCATAGAGTCAGGGTCATAAGAAGGAGGACATTGGTATTGATTGAGCGAGCCGACTACGGGCCGTTTTGAGCAAGTTATTCCGCTGCGGTTGAACTGAGAGTGGTTGAGCTGCGTCGAGTACCCAAGCGGCTGCGGAGATAGGAGCTGACCCGTGCGGGAAGGTAAGGCGTGAGAGCTCGCTTGGATTTCGTTGCCGCTCCCGCAGCTCCCGTGTGTGACAACACCTTCTCCGCGCTGTCGCATGGCCATGAGGTTTTCTACGGTGTAGTTAGCCGAGTGGTGTGAGGGTTCGAGCAGCGGGTTCTACAGCCATCTGGTGATGGGGCTGGGTTGGGGAGGGTTCGTTTAAACGTCCGAGGGGGAGTCCATGGGCTCTACTTTAGGTGTTATCAAAGCGGCACTCGTTTGCACCACATCACGATTTATGGAACTATCACTCATCTCACCAGTACACACAACCCATTGGGCTTACCCAGTTTCTCCTCACTCTGTCCAGTTGGATGGCTCACTCCTTCCTCCTGACCCTTTCTCAGCTCACACTCACGGTCCTCTTTGTCTCCTTTCAGCAAATCCTTCTTCTTGAAGCGCTTTCTCCTCCTCAATAACTCCCATTGTCGAACATGTTGTAGCTGTCGGGGTCGAGACTCCAGTAGCTCCCTTGCCTGGTTTCTTGTCATCCCGAGGTATTTTGACAAGCATCATTAAGTGACAAATTATGACGTATCGAGTTTTGCCAACCCTGTTGTTCTCCCTGTAAAACGCGGGAACCTGTCCATGCTATCACTGGTATATTCCGTTCAGGGTGATTTTCTTGTCCGAGGCATTCATGATAGCCATGGCTATGAGGGCTATGTAAGAATAAGTGGTTTCACCATGTCCTTCGGTTGGCTTGTTGAGGAGCGTAAGGTCCATACGGTTGATCGAGCCATGTCGGGTACTGGTCGTGGCCATACATCGACATCGGCATCCCCGAGTAGGTCGGGTGCCGGTAGTAGCTCTGTTCTGGTGGAAACACGGAGTGCATCACGCCAGGGATGGAAGGGGCCGCTGAATGATAAGGTTGCACTCGCCATTCCTGATTCGACACCGGGGCGCTGCCGGGGTGGACTTCGCCTGGCGAGGTGCGTGAAGCGTACATTGGCATGGAGAGTTATCCTCACGGAAGCTGATCAGGATTCCGGCGTGCTACACGACAGAGATTCATAACCCAGAATATCCAACGATCGAAGCTATCCAAGCTATTACTACTCTTTCACCATTTCTTCGCTCCGCCCCTTCCTTCAGCCAATCAGCGCGCTCATGTCTACCACACATCACGACCTGGCCACACACGCAGCGTACGCTGTGTTGCCATTCATATTGACAGCTACTTTTACCTTACAACAAGTTGACGTCTAATGACTAATTGCTCCACTTATACATATTCATCTCCAAGATTAATTTTGAAACTTTGCAGATATTTCATATTCAGTCTCAGAATCACTTAGCACGATGTATCTATCAGATCCATTTACCATATCGATCTGTTTTGTACTTGTGAAACCAGGGATTGCATTCAACAGTTTTGCTTGCAGAAAAATCACGTAGCCGGGTCATCATTAGGGGGAAGCTGTGTACATACACATAGCAGACAAATCGGGAGCTAATAAGAGCTTAAACCGTCACTAATTCGACTAGTTTATTTGAACATACTCTGCTTACGACAAACAGAGTTCCTAACTTAAACCTTGTTACACGCAACAAATAATTCGTGATTTACATAGCTATTGATTGAACAGAGCACCCGTCAAGGAAAGAAAGATGAAAAACATCACAGCGCAAAGAAGTACTAGTACACACTGCATAAATTTCTCGCCATTCAAGTGCACACAAGCAAATGATTTAACTATTTATCGGGTCAATTCTATATATCCACAGTGTGATTTTACTGATAAAGGTCCTGAATACACCAATAACTTCTGATTTAATTTCTCATTGAAATTTTCGCAACAAAAGGCTACATTATGCGAAAGAATTTGTTTGGTATTATTATATCTCCCCCCCAGTAAGATAAGAAATCATATATTTTGGTGAACCAACCAATATTACTAGATGATCTTCTTGCAAGAGAGTGAACCTATGTCGGCTTGAACGTAGGGTGAATTTGTTTTGAAATTGTATCTGCATTATATTGGGATCATAATTATAGAAGCATGCGATATTTTGTCGGCTGACCTTATTTACGCAATTAAAATCTGTAAACTATATATAACACGCCAATAATGAAGTTATAGAAAGGTGATTAGAAAATGATTGTAAAATGACAGGAATACTGTTGTAGCCTTCTGGTGGTTGATATTATGTATATTATTTTCTTTGCAATTTTACATGATTTATATTTACTTTGACGACATTATGTCAAGTTTCTACCAATTCAAGTCTTTTGAGCCTAAATGAGACTATTACAAAAGATGGGTGTAATGTATGTGTAGAGAAAGA
Source organism: Echinometra lucunter (assembly GCA_029962745.1). Lineage (NCBI taxonomy): Eukaryota > Metazoa > Echinodermata > Echinoidea > Camarodonta > Echinometridae > Echinometra > Echinometra lucunter. The sequence continues at coordinate 7,608,101 of CM057158.1, forward strand.
GTATTTCTGGTAAATATGTGAGTAATTTGTATTCTTCCCTAGGTTCTCAGAGGTAAAAGCTATGAAACTGTTCAGTCTTTGGCGAAAAACTGTATAGACTAAACGTGGCGGAATACAGATCCCTTCTCCTATAAGGCTATGTACATTGAACCTCCGAATGGATTCACCATGTCATGTTCGACAACTTTAAAGTAAAAACTTGTTAAATCTGTTTATCCCAGAGATAAAGTGTAAATGTATAATTCGATTTTATGAAAAATATTATTGAAGGGAACTATTAACCCATTGCCTACTGGAATCGATTGGTCCCTGTATTAAACCTATGGAGAGCAGAGAATTCAGTAGTCAACAGGTTATGTTATGATATAAATATGCAGCTTTCCCAAAATGTAAATTCATCTCTGTTCTTCGGAAGATGAAATTTGCCATTTTTTTGTACCTATCAGCATATACCAACTCATATAAGCATAAATATTCACGGAATTTTATACAATTAACCCGTGATGAATTTCTAAAATCTCATATCATTGTTATCTGTTAACGACCGAAACTTATTTAACAAAATGACATTGCCATGACTTTGTCTTGTCGCATGTAAACTGTTCGTCGTTAGTGACCGTATCCTAGCGTTCCATTTTGAGCCTGCGCGCTGCCTTTTCGATGACTTTCCGAAAGCCTTTAACGCTAGCTGATAACTCCACCAAGAACAGCTTTCTTTCTGGGTAAACTCTGATTAAGAGTATTAACGATAACGATCTGGCAAGGATTCTACAAAGACATTCCACTCTTAATGCTCCGTGTTCCAAATGATTTACAGAATACAGATGGTTGTTACTGGGGTGGCCAGCGCTCATGAGTCCTTTCGTATTCGGCCAGAGATCTGGCGAGCTGTCTGACCGATAGACTCTCACTGAATGAAATAGCATAGTGCTACTTGAATGATTTACCTTCTCAAATACTCTCCTTATACTTTCCTTTAAATGTAAAAAAATGTTGCAAATAATAAGACGTTTTGGTGGTCCTCAATGTTTTGCGTATTTTTTATAATGATTAAGATGATAAAGAGGTTGCCTGTTGAATCTTGTACATACCTAAAAAATTTGTCTAACTGCCAATAAATGGTTTTATCATAATAACGAAAAGAAATATAAGCAACGTCTAAGCATTTTGTCAAGTTCCTGTGAATATCCTTTGAGGACGTTCCGCATGATATTCAAACGAACTTGGTTGCTCATGAAGGGGAAAACCTCGGCGATGTGGCGAACGTGATGAGTATAGTGGATTTGATAATTTCTGCACCACTCCAATTTTCCTGAATAGTTTTAACTAGTTTGTATGCTGTTTGTTAGCACAGCATTTTATCTCAACGGAGGATTTGGGGCGGTCGCGATGTTCACTAATATCATGCAGGCTAATGGAAAGTGCATCTATTGAATACCCCGTTAACCATCTTTTATATTGGATATTTTGATTCTATTTCCTGTCTCCGAATAGGCCTACTTGAAAGTTTGGTTGAATAATGTTAATATTATATCAAATCATTATCCTGTAGCTTTGTTGTATTCTCTTTCTATATGTTTTATTTTATGTGTTCATTACTGGATAATAAACTTCAAATTCATGTTCAAGTTCAAGTTATTCAAATAAGTGGAAAACTATGTTTGGAAAAAAGGAATCAACAAACGTGCAAATACATAATGTAGACAGTATGTCAGTGAAAACATTTTCAAGGGACAATCATATTTTGTAATAAATCTACTTAACAAGTCAAGACATTTACTTTCTCCATGTTTAATTAAAGACCAACTTATCTACTTATATTGAAGTAATCTTAATCATCTGATATTTGATTTTCTTGAATCGAAATAGCCAACAGAAAAAACCAGTTTCGGGGGAAGGAATACTTGACAAGAAGGAATTGAAACGGGAAAATTTGAGCTAATCCTTGGCCGAGCTGTATATAGCGTTCGAGTCTTTCTTACAAGTTCCAAACTTTCCCACGCCCACACAATACATAAATGAGAGTGCGTGTAATTAGTATATGCCGAGCCACCTCAACCGTATAGTCAAACTAAAAAGAGGATATGGGGACTTCAGGTTTTTTCCTCGTCGAAAATATCCTTCCCGTTCAATCCGTGCCGACCCATTGAACGACCCACGTAACTATACAATGGTCAGATAGCTAGAAGTTGGTTGTGCCCACACAGTTCTTAACTTTTTGGACCAATCAGTCAGTAAAATGTTGCGAAGTATACACTCTATGATTGTGATATGCAGGGAATTAGTATTTTATTTCATTACTTTGATGTTCAATATGTTCAATGCCCACAATAATGTTTTGACGAAATCTAAGAACGCTATCAAAATTTTACGCGCTTTAGAAAAAGAATACATTATGAGCCTACACACACGAATTTCATTACTTCGATTTAAATGTATTGATCATGCTAAAGCATTGTATGGTATATAAACTTGTGAGGTTTTATAGTATCATATAAAGCATAAGTATTGTGTACCGTATGATATCTTTGACTATGATAGATGTGAAGGAAAAAAATCGTCAAATAGCTCCAGTTCGCTGTATGTCTACAGAGGGCGATAGATCACTTCTCCATACGGTGTGTGAACCCCAAAATGGACAACTCGTTCATGTCGTCAGAGTTCCTCCCCCCCCCCATTTTCACCTGCCTTTTCTCCCATCCACCCCATCTCTCCTCCTCTTTCTTTCTTTCTCCCCTTCCTTATTCCTTTCCCTTCCCCTTTTCCCTGTCTTTATCTGTCTCTATTTTCTGATTGCGTCTAGTCTGTCTCCAAATGACTATTTTTTCTTCTAATTTAAAAAAAAAGTTTTCTACGTCCAGCTCTGTCTCTCTCAACATATTTACCCCCCCCTCCCTCCCTTCCTCCACCTCCTTTCTCTCCATTCATCTGAATATAAATTATATTCTTTAAAAAATCTTTTCTTCTTTCCGTATAATTATATCTTTTCTTTCCCCTTCTCCCCTCAAACTTCTTCTCTCATCTCTCATCCACCGTAGCTCTTTTTTCTCTCTTCTATATCCCATATTGCTGAGGGATATTTTTCTGCTTCAGACCGTCCCAGTAATCAAGACACTGCCCTAATATCGCTTTGAGAGACAGGCCAGTTGAAAGAAATTAAACTAGGGCAGATATTTTTCAAATGTTCACAAACAAATTTCAGCTATTGTCCCATCCTCTAAGTAGCTAGAAGCTCCTATTTTGTGTGGGATTGCGTTTTTGGAGGTATTGAAGTCTACGGTTTTTCTTTTATTGAAGGTTTCCGTTAAACCCCGTCAGGTTCATCATGTGGGAAATGCAATTTCTGATTGATTCTTTTGTGCCTTATTGAAATCCCCTTTCCATATTAGCTACAACCTTGCCACCTCAAGCGTCACTCAAATCTTCTCTCTCCCCTTTCTCTCCTCCCTCCCCCCCCCCCCCCTCTCTCTCTCTTTTCTCTGTTTCTCTCTATCTTTCAATTCGTCCCGTCCAGTCTTCTCTTTCTCCATCTTTCTCACAATAGATATCCCTCCCCCTTTTTCTCTCTTTCCCCTCCCTCAATCCTTTTCTCCCTTTTCTACCAATCTATTTGCTAATCTTCTCTCCCCGTTCCCCTATTTTTCTATCAATCTGCCTCCCTTCTCCCCATCCCTCCTCCCTCTCTACCTCCCATCCCTTCTTCTCCCCCCCCCCCTTTTCTCACTTTCTTCTTCTCCCTCAATCTATCCCCTCTTTATATTTTTTCTCTCTCCTCTATCAATCTGTCTTTCACTCTCCCCTCTCCGGATTCCTACCTCTTCCCCCCCCCCTATTCTTCTTCTTCTTCTTCTTCTTCTTCTTCTTCTTCTTCTTCTCCATTTTTTTAAATTATTTTCTCCCCCTTTCTCTATACATCACACCTTTTCCCGTCACCCATTTCTTTCAACATCTCTTTATTCTTCGTGTTTTTTCCATTTCCCATATATTTCCTGTCCCTTTGCATAGTCCTAAAATTGATTTTGTTTCTTTGATTGCTCCCCCATAACTTTCCTTTCGATTTTGAATTACACAATGTAGCTCCAAGCATGTGGTGAAGAATGATGACATAATTATTCCGATTTGAGGATGCTTGATAATCAGATATTTCTTACTGTTTTGACCATCTAATAACAAAATACTAAGCTCATTCTTATCCGTCTGGCATATCAATATTGAGAAATAAAGTCTGTTTTATCATGATGATTTTTAGTGATTGTTTCTATCTTCTTTTTTCAGTTAGGGTATTTCATTCAAACATGTATAATACATTAACATTTTTTGACAGTATTAGTTTGCCTCTTCTAAATTAGAAACATTTTATAAGCCTCGATGGAACGAGCGTTACAGACGAGCAAGTGAAAAGAGGCGATAATGTAATTTTATTCATGTTTTATTCATCATTTGGAAGATTATCAAATTAATTTCGATTTTTTACTCTCGGATCCCGAAATTGGCAACAGTTGTGCCCTTCCCCTTGGATGCTGTCCGATGTGATTATAAAAAAAGCGGAAAACGGGAAGAAAATTCATCTTTTTCTACCTTTCTAAAAAAGAACTGCACTTACTTACCGCACCAATGGTTGATGTTGTAATCAGGCGAAGATTCTGGGCCAAATTTGTTTCATTGTGAAATTCAGCGCGCATTCTGCATTATTTAATTCATTTTTCCTTCACTTTCCATTATTTTTTTCCGTTTACTACTGTCGCTCATGCTAAAGACCATCATCAATTGGGCTGTCGTTTGCAAGTTGTATTTCATGCCCTAAGTTGTGAAATTAGGATACGATGGAATGACACGAATTAAAAAGCACAATATTCATTTGGATTATCTCATTTCATTGATGCTTAATTCTACCATATTTTCAAAATTTAAATGGGATATACACATATATAAATGCACATTTATAAGTATATGTATATGCTTTCAGAACAGATTTTCTTTAATTTTTCTTCGGTATTTTTTTTTTTTTCAGATTTGACGGAATATAGGTGAAAAAATCTAATTCCATTTCTTATATTCTGCTGTGTGAATGCTCTTTTAATGCTAAGAACAATATAAAGCACAGTTACAGGAAAAAAATAGAGAAAAGTATAACTTTAAAAAGCAAGAGTGTAAGTGCATCGTGGTAAATGACATTTCACGTGGCTAGAATCTTTTAAATCATTCATGACGGTGAATAAAATCAAAATTAATTTGATAGAGGAAAATGTGGTTTGACTTTGAATATCTTATTGGATGATCTTTTTACCAGTATAGAAGCAACCATATACTGCTTCCAGTGACATCTTTTTGTGGTTAGGAGGAAAAGAAGAATTGCTCACAGAAACAAAAATAAAAGTACACCTGCCCTTTCCTGAGTTTTCTTTTTTCTTTCAGTACTTTCTTCTTGAATGAACAATTATTTAACATTGCGATTCGAAAATTTAATTTTTGCAGGAATAATTTATCTAATTCAAAGGAGGTTTTAAAATTTTGAAATGATTAACTGAAATGTTACTGAAATCGGAAAATTATTTTTTTAAAGTTGACAGGATACATTCATGATAATGTAACGTTCCAGTACTGGGCACTAAATGGTTTCATCAACAAAATTATTTTTTATGTTTAAGGGTCATAATGATTATTCTTGATTTTAATTCGTGTGACAAAAGTTGTGCGATTCTGAAATATTTTGTTGCCTTATGGTAAGAATGCTCATTTCTATAGATGTACAATTCAGGATAGTATTTTTGACCTTCTTGTAGTATGTTAGGGGACAAGAAAGAAAAAAAAAAGTAGAAATAAGACATAATAGTAATAGTTTAAGTGCAAGAAAATTTGGGAGAGTTGGTTAAGTTCATCTTGACTTGTCCAGTAAATTTCGAGTTCTTGAACGAAAAATACAGACCGCAAGGGGCCAGTCAATCAAACAAAAGTCATCGGATAAGTTACCTATCCCTTCAGCCCGATATAAATAGCAATTGCTAGCCTTTTTTTTTTTTTTTTTTTTTTTTTTTTTTTGAGCGAGATAAAAATTAGGAATCACTGGAAATACATGGATAGGAAATGTTCAGTTGGCGGGCTTTGACTAATCCCCGCACGTGTGAATTGGTGTTATTACGACAAACAAAACTATGTTTAGACGGTGAAACGGGAGAGCTACCAACTCGTGGCGAGTATTGACTTAACCAAGTTACTGTACAAATTACGCCGAGGCGTGGCGGACTCACTCTTCAGTCCCACGCATAGGCTTAGATGACATCTTTTCTTCGGGAGCTATCAAAATCGTTCGCGCCCTTTTCTTCTTTTTCATGGATACACAATTTTTCCTTCACCCCTTTTTTGTCAAGGGAATCCTTGGCTAATCGGGCAGGATGAGCTGGGTGTTTGGAGTGACTTCGGGGCAAGATATGGCTCTGTTTATGGAGCGTATGTTTTCAATCGTCTTTCTTTGGTGGACATGTTATCTTACAACTTATTTGTCGTTCGAATTATACATGGACTGAGGGAAGTTGTACTTCTTTTCACTCACTGGTGCCCGAGGAGGTGAAATACCACCAAGTTGAACACTCGTTTGCATTCAGAGGAACTATCAGCATTGTACTGCATTTGTTTTTATTTTACATATATTTAAAGTTAAGAGCTCAATGTGCCCACCTTTATGTGCTGTCCCACCCCTCCCTCTTTCTCTCTCTCTCTCTCTCTCTCTCTCACTCTCTCTATCTCAAATTCTCAATACGCTTTTATTTCACCTACATCCAATTTGCATTTTTTCTTACAATCTATAAAATGTGATTTTCATACATGTTATATGAAGTTCAAGTGGAAAGGAGTTTGCCTCATCGAATTTGAATAAAAACAACCGTATACGATTGTTCCTTTCCAATAACCCCCTTTCTTTAAAGTCCTTTTTCAAAATGTAAATTCAGTATAATGACTGCCCTGTCTAAAACAATCGAGACCAAAACATTATAGAAATAAGACATTCTCAAAATTAATCAAAACGTATATCAAATTTTAAACTATATCTGGTAAGTCGACATTTGTGCCACTTTTTGAAATAGGAAGGATTCCCCCAATATTTGTCAATCCCCAGGAATATGATGAGTCAAATTTTTTCCGACAGAAAAGCAAAACATCTTGACGAAATGGGAGAAGAAAACAACCATCATTTTAGATTTATCTACATTTATTATTTGGGAAGGATAAGTTATATAGCCTAAACGCAACAAAGTGTTTATACGCAATCAAAAGTATGCCAATACAGAACACCGATATTAAATGGTCTTCGATTTACATAAAGTCCTAAAAACATGAAAAATGTTTATACTTCTATACCTTTCCGCGGCAGTGGGTCAATGCATTACATTGTAAAAGAAGTCTTAAATGTATTTAACCATTGTCCAGTTTTATGGGTGCCCCTTTGAATTTGAGATAATCGGAAGACTTCTTGAAAAATGGGTGCATATATTGCAGACTGTGGAATAGCATCATCAATCAAATTATCAATCAAGTACTGGAGAAATATCAGGAAATTACAAACATATATGCATAATTGTTTAGGTGTTTTCTCAGTGACCACATAAAGATGTCTAAAAGTCCAACATTTGGTTCAAAGCAATACAGAAGTCTGGTAGTTGCTGCATCTGTTTTGAGCAGAACCGTAATCTGAACACAGAAAGGACATTACAGCATAGTCATAGAGTCCTTCTTGCAGTAGCACATTGTGGTAGGCTATTGAAACAGGGAAGAGTTACGGCCCATTGGTAAGATGGATGGATGATGGGTGGATGTTTGTAAACATCCATGTATCATTTTCATCTTTCCTTCGACTTGAAGTCAATGTGACTACTATCGACCGTCAACCCATTCTGAATTATGCAGCGAGTAGGCACTTGAATATTGTATGGTACTCAGTTGAGAGAGGGGGAAAAAAACGAGGTGGGGGAGGGGTGTCCGAAAATGGAGGGTTACATAGAAGACAGTATGTCTGCGTGTTATTCGACATTGTGTCCTTATCTCAAACATTGTTTGTCGAAGTTTTCGGGAGATATGTTAAAGTAATAAACAAAGGGAAATGAGACTGAGGCTATAATTCAGTCATATTACGATGAGCTAATGGATGACCTTTTTTTTTTATTGCATTTGCCATTGTTGCCTACACATGGGTGTGTGCGGGTGTGTGTGTGCGTGTGTGTGTGTGTGCGTGTGTGAATATGATGTGGCACAAATAATCCAAATGTTGTACATCTATGGTGGCCCTGAAGTACGCTCGACAATAGGTCATGTACGACGTGAGTCGCGAAATTCGCGACCTGTGACGCGAACTTTGCATCCCAGTCGCGAATATCGCATCCACGGTCATGAATTTCGCATCCCAGGTCATGAATTTCGCGTCACGGGTCATGAATTTTGCATCCCAGGTCATGAATTTCGCGTCACGGGTCATGAATTTCGCATCCCGGGTCGTGAATTTCGCGCCATGGGTCGCGAGTTTCGCGACTGGGACGCAAAGTTGGCCGCGAAATTCACGTCGCACATGACCTGTTGTCGAGCGTACTTCAGGGCCACCATATACATCTGCTTGCTATTTGTGAACGTGTTCTTTGTACGTGTCTCGAAGTTTTATAACTTCGAATTTCTATCCTAAAATGGGCATTATTCCTAGTTTGGTTACATCTTGTCTTGTCTTGTTGATACTGCACCAAATCGCCTAAAAAGCTATCGACGTACATTGGTATCAGGAGTGGGATCAACTAGCACCCTATTTATCACAACAATGAGAATCTGCTATTTCATGTTCAGTTTTGTGGCACATTTGGTTGGAGTTTCCCGTGAGTTAACGCCCGTCAACCCCCATCTGGCTCTAAGTTAACCCGTTGTTTTTTACATTATCGTGCAACCTATGCTTGTGTGGCCACACATATTATTCGAGACAACGGGCAAACAATTCTTTTAAAAAATATATATTTTTGTGTTTATTCATCAGGTTTATTGGCTGAAGTTCTGCCAAAGGTTATGAACGCGCAAATCTATTTTGGAACTCATACCGTAAGCCCCGGCACAATATCATTATTCTTACATGTTTTTTATTCTAACAAATCATTAACCTCTTCTTGAGCTGTTAATCCCAATTTACTGAATGCAGCTCAGGCAAAATCAGGAAGGTGTCAAAATTATGTCTCAGAACTTTTCAACCGCAACCATACAATACGGTCGACGCCTTATAACAATTATCACTTCATTTTATAGATGAAAATCCTCTTTCAAAGGTATTACTCTTTTGTTCTCCCGTCAAAGAAACCCATTTCCACTTCCACTTCCAAAATACGTGACAGAGAAAAAAACCACATACTTCAACTATTGTACTGGTACTATTATTTCGGCAGTTTTAGTATTTTTCTTTGTTTCTTTGTTACTATAGAGAACGTGTATGCTAACTTTGGGACGTGTTTTTAATACAAAGAAAAGTGCCAGAAGCCGAGGTTTTAGGGTACTCAAGAGAAAAATATGTATCGTGCAAGATTTTCATGCTTGATATTACTTGCAAGAGCAAAAAAAAAACGTTTTGACACGCGTTTTTATTCAAGTGCATATGGTTCAAAGAAGTCGAGTTAGTTCAGTGTTCAAAACGACGAAAACTGTGTTTATGGTTATGGTTGAAAATTCAATATTTTCCATAAAAAATGCAAAACAAAACAAAAGAAACGAAAACAATAAACTATCAAAAGGATAGGAAATTATTTGGATATGGGTTTTCTATGTAAAAGAGTAAGACATGGAACTTGTTCAAAATGTTTTAATTTGGGAAATGATAGCCATGAAAATTTCGTAATTTCAAGTCAAAACTTTCTTTCTACTTTCGTTTCATTTCTCTAATATTAATGTTGTGCCGTATTTATCCTACTTTCACTTTCAATCATGATTTTTCTCACTACCCCCTTCCCTCTCTCTTTCTCCCTCTTTATCTTTCACACTCTGTCGAACATCTATGTCACTCTCCCTACCATCCATCTTCCTCTTTGATTTTCTTCCAGCTCCCATTCGCCTTGGAGGTAGGATTTTGACTCGGAGGTTTTCCTAGAGAACATCAGCAGTCGGAAGTGTTAGAAAAGGACAGCAACCTCTCTTTTCTCATACTACAACCTCCCCCAACCCCCCCCCCCACCCCCCCCCCCCCCCTCATCTCACAGCCAGATAGTAAAGCATTTTTTGTTTGTTTGTTTCATCCTTTACAGACCTCTCAGGGTTTTTTTGGTTTTTAAAAAAAATGATTCTTTCGATTGATTTATTTTGCCTTTGACTTATTTTCCCTTTGACGTGTATTTTTTTTGGGGGGGGGAGAGGAGGGAGGGACTAAAGACGTTACTATTCGTCATCACTTTCAATATTATGATAATGATACTACTACTGCTGGTACTAGTAACAAACATGATAGTGGTGATGATAATAAAAACTGAAATGATAATGATAATAATAAAAGTAGTTTAGTAGTAGTAGTAGTAGTAGTAGTAGTAGTAGTAGTAGTAGCAGTAGTAGTAGTAGTAGTAGTAGTAGTAGTAGTAGTGGTAGTAGTAGTAGTAGTAGTAGTAGTAGTAGTAGTAACAGTAGTAGTAGTAGTGGTAGTAGTAGTAGTAGTAGTAGTAGTAGTAGTAGTAGTAGTAGTAGTAGTAGTGGTAGTAGTAGTAGTCGTAGTAGTAGTAGTAGTAGCAGTAGTAGTAGTGGTAGTAGTGGTAGTAGTAGTAGTAGTAGTAGTAGTAGTAGCAGTAGTAGTAGTAGTAGTAGTAGTAGTAGTAGTAGTAGTAGTAGTAGTGGTAGTAGTAGTAGTGGTAGTAGTGGTAGTAGTAGTCGTAGTAGTAGTAGTAGTAGTAGTAGTAGTAGTAGTAGTAGTAGTAGTAGTAGTAGCCGTAGTAGTAGTAGTGGTAGTAGTGGTAGTAGTAGTCGTCGTAGTAGTAGTAGTAGTAGTAGTAGTAGTAGTAGTAGTAGTAGTAGCAGTAGTAGTAGTAGTAGTGGTAGTAGTAGTAGTAGTAGTAGTAGTAGTAGTAGTAGTAGTAGTAGTAGTAGTAGTAGTAGTGGTAGTAGTAGTAACATACTGATACAACAATTATAACGCCAGCATTGATATTCTGTATTTATCATTATTGCGGTTATTGTCATCATTTTGAATCTGTTATTATTCATTGATTTATTATCATCATCATCATCATCATCATCATCATCATCATCAATTTCTTTACATTTCAGTCTCTTGAGATGCGAATGTTTTCTAGATAAAAACAGGAAAATGTAAAAATGTAATAAAAATCAAATTTATGATAATGCCATCGATAATGTATCCGTTAATTTTTGTTTCTTTCTCTCTGTCTTCTTTCTCTTTCTCTCTCTCTCTCTCTCTTTCTCTATCTGTCTTTCTTCCACTCTCTTCTACTTGCTGTCTTAAGAGTTAGGTAAACATTATGTCGTCAATAAATTAGAATTGGGTTTAATTAGGGTAGCACATGCTTAACCCTAGTACCTCATGCTGAAAACAAAGCAAAGTAAAATAAACATTCGCGTCATTCTCCGAGTAAAATTATGTAAACCATCACTTCATTAATTGGCTCTTATAATATAATTATTTTCTCTTCAACATGTTCAAGAGAATTCTCATTCTGGAAAGCTATCTTTAACTAGGTCAAACCTCCCGAAAGAGTCCGATATTTTTGTTGGTTTGTACTTTTGGAAGCCATCTGTTTCTGTGGGTTTCCAAAGTTTCAACACTTGGTCGTCACCTCGGTTGGCCACGCTTAGTTTCTCATCCCGACTCAAATATCGCTCCGAGTGTCTTGTGCTGTTGTCAGTGACCAGGTCCTAAGTGCGACTTGTCTTTCAGCCTGGTGGATTAAAGCCGTCTGTGATTGAGCTCAAGAAAAAAACCAGGGCAATGAGTCCATGCCAGGATGACCTCTAAAGGAGTAAGAAAGAAAGAAGAAGTGGAAAGAAATTAGAGTGAAACAGGGCCTACTTCGTCATCACAAAACAATCGTGGACAGATTGCCATGACGAAGCTGATGCTAACATACTTCGGATTCTTGGCATGTGTGACTTATGAAATATGTGTCACCATTACGTCATATTTATGTCCAAAATATTTCGACAACGATTTCTTGTGTAATTGTCCATAAAAATGTGGAGAAGCTTTAAGTTTGCATACAAGATGAATAAGGGAAAACGTGCCACTCCTAAAATGTTTAACAGATTACAAAAAAAAAATAATTGGGCAATCTTCTTCATGTTCTTTTATTCCTTCCTACCAGTGAATCAATTAAACGTCAACTCATATGACTGCATTTATAATAAGGAGGATGTAGGTGCAGCCAGCTTGCACATCTTTACTCTTAAATAAAATACGGATTTTCTTGACTCGAACCTATACCACTTCAAAAAAGGGCTTTTTCAACCACTAGATACTGAAAAAAGAGAACATTCTCATTCGTTAAATGGAAATTCTGTCTCTAAGGAAGGGAGTCAAGAGTAATGTCCTTCTTTAGCTCTCCCCCGTATCCGTAAAGCTCCATTGTTCCATGGATTGTTCCAAACAACAGATGATTGGTTCTCTTAGCAAATAAGAAATTTGAATCGAATTTGTATGGATACTAATATTGTTGGACTAATATCAAAAGACATATGTGCCACAGAGTTCAATGTCTTGTTGGGATTTCCTGTGAAGATATTGGAAAAGAGTGAAAAGAGTGAAGAAATTCGTAAGAATATTTCAACTTAAAGGGGGTACCCAATGCTGAATCAATGTTAGTTCATTTAAAAGAGCATGATTTTATTAGCAGAGAATCATCCGTCTAAGGTTTTTTAAAAAGTCCTGTTGCCAAGGAAACCCCCAAATGTGGTAAGATTTCAGGATATTTTTGACCCCTCAGCTGTGACCCAGTTTCAACTGGGTACCCACTTTGACGTCAAAATGACGTCAAAGTGGGTACCTTGTCGCGTACTTCTAGCAAAATGCGCGCAAGGTATAATACATGTTGTACAGTCTAGCGCGTAGCACAACTGCAATGCGCGAAGCTGGGTACCCACTTTTACGTCATACCTCATACTCATTTTTTTTTTTTTTTTTTTTTGGTCAGCTCATAACTTTTCATGAGAAAATTAGCCAAAATGCATTGATTTCGATTGAAAATCATCATATTTTTAATGTCATTCTTCTTAGAATTCTATTCTCGATCATATATCAAAATTTTACCATTGTGTAATCACTTTAAGGTTTTCTATCATCTCTCTTCGCGGTGTGCACTTCACCGCAATTATACAGAGGCTTGTACAAATTATTAGTGCACGCACTAATGATGACATTTTAAAAAAAAGTTTATTGGTTTAATCACACATGGGAATTTATATCCTGGCCAGGGATGTATAACATTTTTCACTAGTCGTTCGTTTGATATTCCGCTGAGGAAGTTAGCAAGGAATTGTCAATCTATTCAATTTTGAACGAGACGATTTCACAATTTGTTTTTCGAAGAAACGTATTTGAAGATCAAAGCTCATAAGTATTCTCATATTCTCACTCTTCAAAGTTCATACTTTCCTTAAATTTCAAGAATCGTCTCAGACAATCAAGACAATCAAGGAAATTGAGGCCGGAGATCGATTATTGTCAACTAAAAGTCTGCCTCAGTTCGCCATGCCATGCAAGACTGCGCTGT